>VMBQ01002459.1:0-50021 GCA_007657795.1 Dreissena rostriformis | reverse complement strand
TGTTTAACCCTTTGAGCGCTGGAACCGGATTTTGAAGGCCTTTGCAAACAGTTTGGATCCAGATGAGACGCCACAGAACGTGGCGTCTCATCAGGATCCAAACTGTTTGCTATTCTGATAGTATTCTTTGAAAAAAAAATCAAAGAAAATGCTAATTTTAGAAATTTAGCAGACAACATTTTAGCAGACGACAAATTTCCCAGCATGCAAAGGGTTAACCCCAGTTTTCTCAAAGACCGTCACACATGCAATTGCAATTTAATTCAGTATGTTGAAATGTTGTTGCAGCCTATTTTAGCTTAATGTTACTAACAATTTTACAAAACTGATTCTCTTTGCATGCATGGATTGCATCTATTTCAGCATTTTAATGACGTGTTTATGTATTGTCTTTATACTTTGCATAATATAATTGGTTTCTCTTTAAGTGCTTGCATGCTTTTGGAAGATTAAAACTCTGTGTGTCTTTAACGCGCCAGATTTGATTCAAGCAGTAATCTTAAAGCATTAGTTACAGTACATAGAGTTTTTTTTAAATAACTATTTCTATAAGACATACATGTAAATCCAATAAAAAACAACATGTTGAAAACAGTAAAATAATTAATAATGAATACAATTTTGCTTTTCAATTTAGTTACTTTTGAACATGATATTTGAATAAAAATATCTTTTTATTATATTAAAATGAGCCATTTTAAATCAATTTTACATTTTAGTTTAGACATTCATGATACTTAAATTAATATACTGAATTTTTGTTATCAATGAGTTCATTATTCGTGTACAGTATGGTGATAATAAAATTCCATTCTCATATTCAAATTTCAGTGGTACATGTACATGTAAGAGGCAATAATGCATTATAATTATAAATTGCTTTTATCATCCATTTTTAATGTTATTGAATATGTATTTTTAACCTGATCTTTTAATGAGAAGATCATCTATTAAAACATTTCTCTTTTTTAGACTGGTCGCCCTTGAATAAAAGTCCTCCACTTTAGACCGGTAACTTTTGAAGTTAATATAAAAATCCTCCATTTTAGACTGGTCACCCTTGAGGAGGACACAGAGGGAGAAAGGGAGGAGACCAGTCTACAGAATCTCATCACAGAAACTCACGCCATGAACCAGTCGGGTAGGTTTGCTTATTTAAAACAATAAATTGTATCACATATACACACATAATAAATGTACGGACATTCACAAGATGCACACAGAAAGTCAATTCAGGGTGTACATTTACTCAGTTTCAGATTTTTGCCCACAAATGCAACTAGAAAGACTTGTAAATAATGGCTAACTTATGGATATGTTAATGTATGTAACACTTTATCCTGGTGTTATATTAACAAATTTGTTATATTATTTTTTGTATAGTATAACTGACAAATAAATGAGTACCAAAATGACTGAGTTTGCCTGTTAAGAAAGCTGAAAGTCATATTGTGGAGATATTCTGTAGACACAACCATACAAAGCCAAGGTTGTTTTTCAGAGTTGAGTATGCACATGGTTTAATCCTAATATCCTTTTCTGTGTGTGTAATATTACAAATGTCAAATGTAAAATGGTTTGTGTATGAAAAGTAGATATAAAAAACCACCTAGTTTAATGTACTGATATGTTTCTCTACTTCTATTAAACCCAAACCTTTTTAAGGTCACTGTATTGTAGAGGATTTGGTGTCCGAGTAGGAATTGTGATGTCCCTGGTTTGATTCCCACTGTAAAAGGATTCCTAGCCCTTTGAGCGCTGGAACCGGATTTTGAAGGCCTTTGCAAACAGTTTGGATCCAGATGAGACGCCACAGAACGTGGCGTCTCATCAGGATCCAAACTGTTTGCTATTCTGATAGTGGTCTTTGAAAAAAAGTGAAGAAAATAATGATTTTAGAAATACAGCAGAAGACATTTTAGCAAACGACAAATTTCCCAGCATGCAAAGGGCTAAGATCTCACCCAAATACACCAAGTACCGTATTTACCACAGAAACAGATTCAAGAGCATTTCAATAAGCCTTAGGCTTTTGATGCACTCAAGCCAAATTAAATATATTTGAACTTAACATGTTTTTATGATAGGGTTACCGTCAAGAGATCTGAAAACAGCGGTAGACAAGTCGTTAGACGATTTCCTGGACTTCGGTCCCGACCCTACCGACACGGGCCCAGAGGACCTTGACCTCACTGGGAAACTACAGCTGCAACCCGTGCCCAAAAAACATTCAGCTAACAAAGGTAGGATGGGTTTTCTTCTGACTGATGGCTTTGGTGAATTTGAGTATTCGGTGATTTTTTGGGGAAACGGATTCACAAATCTTGGTATTTGGGTATTAATTTTGTGTGTTGAAGAATTACCTGGTAATGGGATTTTCTTAAAGAAGTGTCATATTTTTTTTTGTACTTTGCCGTCCGTCTTGCATCTTCCTACAATGTTGACTCTGCCTTTACTTATTCCTTTTTAAAGTATTTTGAATATCCTGATAAACACTGAAAATCTGTATTATTAGTCTTAAACAGAATGTTTTTTTAATATAATAGGCACTTTGAAAGCAAAGCAAATAATAATTCTAACAAAGAACAGAAATGATTCAAGTCTGAAAATACATTATGCACAATTCAATTATTTAAGGTGGATTAACAGCTTAATTAAGCCAACTACTGTCTTCAATACTTTTTTCAAACAAAAATATGTTTGAACAGTTAAACATGGAAAACAAATAATTAATACATATCATTGATTCAATGATTGAACAGTTCAACATGAAAAAACAAATAATAAATACATATCATTGATTCAATGATTGAACAGTTCAACATGGAATTTCTTTATACATATCATTGATTCAATGATTGAACAGTTCAACATGATTATTTTATTTAATAAATACATATCATTGATTCAATGATTGAACAGTTCAACATGGAAAACAAGTCATAAAAACATATCATTGATTCAATGATTGAACAGTTCAACATGGAAAACAAGTAATCAATACATATGAAGTAACAGGCATGCACACAATTAGTGTTGAATTTTATTTTCATGCTATTCTTATAATTTCTGTTGTAATGATAATTTCCCTTTAAACTCCAACAGCCATTCTTTTCAAATGTACTTACATAAATTTATATTTATAGTATTTCCTATTAAAAGCATAAATTAAAAACTACATAACTATTTGAAAATCCTAGAACAACCATTATGACCATATGATCATAAACAGAGTACTAGTATATTTTTAATTAATTCAATAAACCCTTTGAGCGCTGGAACCGGATTTTGAAGGCCTTTGCAAACAGTTTGGATACAGATGAGACGCCACAGAACTTGGCGTCTCATCAGGATCCAAACTGTTTGATATTCTGATAGTGGTCTTAGAAAAAAAATCAAAGAAAATGCTAATTTTAGAAATTCAGCAGACGACATTTTAGCAGACGACAAATTTCCCAGCATGCAAAGGGTTAACCCATGTGCCTAAAAGTCAACACATCATACAAGTATGTAACTGTCACAAATATTGTACACTGTACACTGTAAGGACATCCAAGTGCATAAACACTGGCACATTACAAATACTTGTAAACTTTTATTTTTCCAAGCGCCTCAGTTATGGCCAAACAGCCATCAGAGGTAATTGTCAAACCCATTGGGTGCCAGCAGCTGTCCGTCTTGGTGACAAAGAACTGCTGGAATTTCCCATCAGGCAGCAGGACATGTATCCTGTGGTTGTTGTTATCAGCCACGAAGATGTAGCCGTATTCGTCGCAGCAGACGCCATAGGGCTGAAGTATCTCATCCTTTCCGATGCCATAGTGCCCATACCTGGCCAGGTACTCCCCTGTGGGGCTGAACACCTTGAGATTGGGTGCGGCCGTATCCGTGACGATAATGTTGTCCTGTGGGGTGACAGTGACGTAATAAGGGTCGACCATGACCTTTGTGTTGTAATTGTCCTTGCCTTCGATGGTTTTGATGAGGCTTCCAGTATAAGGGTCATGAACTGTTAGTTGGCGTAGCTGACAGTCTAAAATTATTATCTGCCCCTTCGAGTTCACAGTTACCCCCCTTGGATACTTTATCCCATCCTTGATGGTCATCACATGCTCTCCAGTGGTTCGGTAGACTTTGACATCTTCAGCCTCGTGATCTGTCACTGCTATGTCCCCAGATTTCAGCACCGCAACATCGAATGGTGTGGCTAACTTGTTCTTCTCCTGTCCACAGATTTCCTGTTTTATGTTGCCACTTTTGTCGTATACCTTAACGATCTTATTGTCTCGGTCAGCAATTACAAACTCCCCATTCTTTGTTGCTGCAATTCCAGTTGGCCAAACTTCCTTGGTATCAAACATGCCCTTGGCCTCGAATTCCTTGATCAGTTCAGGCGTGTTGCGGACACAGGGCAGCATGTTGCATATCTGCAAAGCATCATTGGAGGCCAGACCAGTATCTGAATGTGTGAAGTAATCATGATTGATCAACATCTTCCCAAAAATGGTCTGAATGTTGCGGAGTGTGGAGCTACCTGTCTGAAAAGTGGCCTTTAGCCTTGTGGAGATTCCATCCATCTGCATGTGGGTGAGAGCTGTAAGACGTCGGTTGATTGGTCGATGCAGTTGTAGAATCTCATCTGGCTTGCCATGCTCCAATAGGAATCTCAGATACATCTCGTTATTTTCCAGTGATATTGCGGCAGTCTTGAGGTTCTGGCTCCTAACTTGAAGCATGCATCTTTCCTTGTCAGTTTCCACATTGAGGGCTTCAATACAGAGAGACTTTTGTTCCTCAATATGTTTGTGGAGTGCATCAGCGTGCTCCTTGATACTGTTTGCTGTTTTCTCTCTGTTTCTCTCCAGAGAAGCATCATAGTTGGCCAGAAATTGTATGTAATTGTGAATTGTTGGGATCTGATGCTGAATTCCCTTGTAAAGGTTCCTCATTTGTATCTCATATTTGGTCAGTGCTTTCTCATTGGGGCTCCATTTGTGTTTGTCATGTGATTCTACCTTGCAATCTTTGCAAATTAATACTTCACAAGTATCGCAAAAAATACTTAAATGCTCGTCGTCGTGTGCAGCACACAACTGGACTTGATTCCGCCGTATGTCAATATCGTACAGACCCTTCTGAGCTTGAGCGTAGGGGATGACCTTGTGACCCCGGGTGACCTTGGTGCGATGATGAGCCCCAGTGCAGCCTTGACACATGTTGTCACGGCAATCCAGACACAGATGGGAGGCACCAAGCACCTTGCCTTCAAACTGACAGTAGTCACAGTTGCGGTGCTTTTCATGCTTGTACTCGTACATCAGGCAAAGGTCATGCAGGAACGTGTTCTGAGGAAAATCCACTGTCTTCGGGTTTTCGACAGATATTTCTGACTTACATATCGGGCACTGTATGGTTTCGCCAAGCGCAGAATTGTTCACAGCAACAGTGTTTCCAGTGTTATTGCCCTGCTGATGGATTTCATTGCATTTTCCAGACTGGTTTCTGATTTCCACAACATTGTCTATGCAGTGCTTGCAAAAGGTGTGTAGACATGGTAGCAGTCTGGGGTCATTGTAGACTGCTTTACAGATCTCACATTTGAGGAAACCAGTCTCCAGAATCTCACTCAAGGTCAGCTCACTGTCGGCCATCTTAGATTCCCCAGACATGGCTTCTAGTTCTCTATTCTGAAACAGACATAGCACTCTAGGGTACTAGTAAATGTTATATTATGAACCTTTCAATACTTTCCCTTACTCAGGGTTTGGGTAGCTATGTGCTGGTCTAGGGAAATTTTAGTCTATTTTTATCTGATTGTTTTCGACGTATTAATTCAAAAAATTAAGAAAACATCCAGACACAAAAAATAATGCATAGAGTTTGGCTGGAAGTTTGTACAAAAGCCGTCTATAATATTAGTTGCAACTAGGCAGTAAGCATCATGACATTTCCTCTTTATTTTTCAACTCCATTGAGCAAAGCATCTTTATCCTCTGAATGGGAGATGCCGTATGTCAAAGGGTCACGGTACCCATATTACTTGGATCTAACTTCCCTTCAAAATCTATTACCGCAGGTACCAGAATAATTACAAAAGTCATTATACTGTCTGTCAGGAATCAATGTCAGTATGAGGACTCTCAAGGTATCTGTTGTACAGTATTAGGACTCTCAAGGTATCTGTTGTACTATTGTGTCAGGAATCAATGTCAGTATGAGGACTCTCAAGGTATCTGTTGTACTATTGTGTCAGGAATCAATGTCAGTATGAGGACTCTCAAGGTATCTGTATACTGTCTGTCAGGAATCAATGTCAGTATGAGGACTCTCAAGGTATCTGTATAATGTCTGTCAGGAATCAATGTCAGTATGAGGACTCTCAAGGTATCTGTTGTACAGTATGAGGACTCTCAAGGTGTCTGTTGTACAGTATGAGGACTCTCAAGGTGTCTGTTGTACAGTATGAGGACTCTCAAGGTATCTGTTGTACATGTACAGTATGAGGACTCTCAAGGTATCTGTTGTACTATCAATGTCAGTATGAGGACTCTCAAGGTATCTGATGTACAGTATGAGGACTCTAAAGGAATCTGTTGTACATTATGAGTACTCTCAAGGTATCTGTTGTACAGTATGAGGACTCTCAAGGTATCTGTTGTACAGTATGAGGACTCTCAAGGTTTCTGTTGTACTATTGATGCATTTGAGTCTCGCTCTGTGAAAAGGGGGTTTAATGCATGTGCATAAAGTGTCGTCCCCGATTAGCCTTTGCAGTCTACGCAGGCTAATCACTGATGACAGTTTCCGCTTTTATGATATTATTCGTGAAAAGAAAGTTCTTTTCTTAGCAATAATCAAGTTTATGACTGCACCGGCTAATCTGGTACGACACTCTATGCGTATGCATTAAACCCCATTTTCACAGAGCGAGGCTCATTAATTATATAAGTGAGGAATGAATTTGCAATGTTGGCAAGAGTTCGTGTTAAAAGCACACATTAGAGTTCAGGAGTAGGATTTTAGGTATGATAGTCCATAACACTTTTATGTTGTGTGAAAGTGACTGTGACCTTTTAATTGAGGTTAATACAGTGGAAACACTCTAAAGTGGGTCCTCTCTGAGCAGTTATCCTCTTAAAACCGGCCAAATTGTCAGATACCGTCTTTTTGACTTCACTATATATTCATATGTAAAACATCTCCCTTGTTCCAGAATCCCCAAAATTCCGAAAACCGACTTACTTTCATATCATAATTGCTTATTACCAACCATAAATTAACCCCTAAAAACTGTTCTGGTCTGTATTTTTGTACCTTCATCTTAGGATCAAAAGAGTGCACACTGCGGATTTTATGTCAAAAGATAACACACATGGAAAATAAATGAATTTACATCTGTTAACTGCCAAAATTAGGCACAATTTATACTTGTAGAAAAAAATAATTTGCAAACGCAACAGTTACTACATAACTAATTTACTAAATGCACTGACTGCAGCTGTGAAATTCAAAGATCACTAGATCACTAGATTTTGATTTAAGTTTGTATTTTTCTTTTTTATGTCCCCCAGTCTATACTGGGGGACATATTGTTTTTGCCCTGTCTGTTGGTTTGTTTGTTGGTTTGTTTGTTGGTTTGTTTGCTTCAAACTTTAACATTGGCCATAACTTTTGCAATATTGAAGATAGCAACATCATATTTGGCATGCATGTGTATCTCATGGAGCTCATTTTGAGTGGTGAAAGGTCAAGGTCATCCTTCAAGGTTAAAGGTCAAATATATGGGTCAAAATTGCTCAAAAGGGGACATAATGTTTCACAAACACATCTCTTGTTTAAACATATTTTTGTAAGTAACGACACACCAACCAAAGAAGGATAAACCCAGCTTGGGAATAAGCAACTTAACTGTGTGTAGAATTTGATAGAGAAATTTCATATGTGTGCCTGCTCCTTGCATAAAAATTAGCATGTTGGATACATTTAATGTTTACTTATAACTATAATGACACTTGGCTGTGTTTATAATACTTCAAAAGAGTTTTTATAAGGATAACAATTGAAATACTTTAAATGCAGTGACTCATCAGACACTCTGAAAAGGTATTTCCCCTCTAAACTGGAATCCCCTCTAAACCTGACTTTTTCATGGTCCCTTAGTTGTACGGTTTAGAGAGTTTTAACTGTATTTGTTTGTAGATTAACCCTTTGCATGCTGGGAAATTTGTTGTCTGCTAAAATGTCATCTGCTGAATTTCTACAATTAGCATTTTCTTTGATTTTTTTCAAAGAATACTATCAGAATAGCAAACAGTTTGGATCCTGATGAGACGCCATCTGGATCCAAACTGTTTGCAAAGGCCTTCAAAATCCGGTTCCAGCGCTCAAAGGGTTAAGGAACATATGATGGTAAAGGGCCAATATTTATAAAANCCGCCAACTTTAACATTGGCCATAACTTTTGCAATATTGAAGATAGCAACTTCATATTTGGCATGCATGTGTATCTCATGGAGCTCATTTTGAGTGGTGAAAGGTCGAGGTCATCCTTCAAGGTTAAAGGTCAAATATATGGGTCAAAATTGCTCAAAAGGGGACATAGTGTTTCACAAACACATCTCTTGTTTAAACATATTTTTGTAAGTAACGACACACCAACCAAAGAAGGATAAACCCAGCTTGGGAATAAGCAACTTAACTGTGTGTAGAATTTGATAGGGAAATATCATGTGTGTCTGCTCCTTGCATATAAATTAGCATGTTGGATACATTTAATGTTTACTTATAACTATAATGACACTTGGCTGTGTTTATAATACTTCAAAAGAGTTTTTATAAGGATAACAATTGAAATACTTTTAATGCAGTGACTCATCAGACACTCTGAAAAGGTATTTCCCCTCTAAACTGGAATCCCCTCTAAACCTGACTTTTTCATGGTCCCTTAGTTGTACGGTTTAGAGAGTTTTTACTGTATTTGTTTGTAGTTTAACCCTTTGAATGCTGGGAAATTTGTCGTCTGCTGAAATGTCATCTGCTGAATTTGTAAAATTAGCATTTTCTTCGATTTTTATTCTAAGACCATGCACTATCCGAATAGCAAACAGTTTGGATCCTGATGAGACGCCACGTTCTGTGGCGTCTCATCTGGATCCAAACTGTTTGCAAAGGCCTTCAAAATCCGGTTCCAGCGCTCAAAGGGTTAAGGAACATATGATGGTAAAGGGCCAATATTTATAAAACTGTATGGATAATCTATCTTAGATAATTAACTATTGCATTTGGTTTTTCATTCAGGAAAAAATTGAATACTTCCTATAGAGAAGGAAAATGATAATGTATGCATAGTTTAACTTCAAAATCTAGTGTTTGCCAGAGCAGAATAAAAAATGAACTCTATTGTTTGCGTGTACAATCAATATCTTAACACTACATGGACGCGGTTGGTGTCGAAGTAAGTGAATAATTGTAAAATCAATATTGATAAATCTACCGTTGATACAAAGACTGTTAAAATTACCTTTTCAAGTGAATTTGTTGAATTGAACACTAAACCTGTAGTTATGTATTCATATACTGATACAAAATCACAATTCAAAACACTGTGATTGTAATATTTGAAATGGATAATTTATGTATTATTGTCATGGTATCAAAACAGAGTGGAAGACACTTTTCGAGGTGTGACATCTGAACAAGAGACATTTGATCAAGACGTAATCATTATCATCATTCATCCGTTATTGATCAGCCTGCTATCTGGTCACATTCATTGCAGGAGTTTTTAGTCCTTTTAAATCTTTTAAGCCTTTTTAATCGGTAAGGTTGGTAGGATTTTGAAATACAGTCGTAAAACCTAAAATAAAGACACCACATTCTCTTGGTTTAATTAAAGTATAAAATTCACTTTTACCAATTAAAATTCACATTACAATGTACATGTACATGTATACAAGTATTACATTGATTCTAAAGTTCAAATTAAGTGATCAACAGTTTTTTTTAGCATTCTTATGTACATGTATAACTAACTATTTTTACTTTACATGTGGAACAAAATTTCCATTGTTAAATTGCTTAATGAACTACACAAAATAAGTATGTTTCTAATTTAAATAGCAAAAAAAATTGTCACATGTAAAAATCTTAATAATTTTGAAATTAATACTGTTTATTGGTAAATAAACAACTCTTTGTCAACTGTCGTTAATTAAATGTTAGACCTCTTAGACCACCAGCCTAAAATCATTGTTAACTGGCAAATACATATGATAGATAATATAAAATCAATTTAATTAATTAGGCAAGACAAAATATACAAGAAAAACAGCAAAATTAAATGAAATTTTCTGCAATTATTCTTATTCTGATAAGGTTAAAACATTTCTAAATAAATAATTTTCATTAAATTAAAACAGTGTACCTGTGCATATTATTACACTCCTTCTTTTTTGAAAATTCTTTCATAATTGTTCACTTTATGCTAATGAGAAATTTCATGGCTTTATCTTGTTATTACTTGATAAGGCACGTCTAGTTCAAGAAGTTTTTACCATCTAAAAGTGATTGAATAGTTGTATCTCCAGATTGAATACTTGTATCTCCACGCAGATTGTTAAGAAAACCCACACATCATCATTGATCTCCATGGATCAATTTTTACTTACTAGCTTTATAAAGTTATGGGCTCCTCAAAAGGTAGTTAGATAGATAGATAGATTTATTTCAGTATAATGCCACAACATGATAAAACATATCTTCATACATGATAAAATAATAAAACAATAAACATGTATGAGAAATGAACCCATGTCATTTACATTACACCAAGGATTACACAAAAAAAGAGAACTTAATCTCTTATTTCCATTGTGGTCCTTAGATAGTTAGCCTTCATAGAAACTAAGAAACTAAGAATGAGGAATTTTATCCTTTACTTGAGCCAAATTAAATGGATAACAACCGACTGTATACTCTTATGCTTAAATTTACTTTCCCTATAATGAGAGCTAGTTTATATGATCTGTATGTTTCAGAATGCTATAATGTATTGGTGTTTAAATATGACGTCATAGAAATGAAGTAGATCAAGAAACCAAGATTTTTCATTTTTTACTAATTTTGCAGTTTACATAATTCTTGAGGATGGAGGAATGTGATAAATAGAATATTAAATAAGTCTTTGATCAAGAAAAGGTTTATCATGCTGTGCATGAAACATTTGAGGCTCCACCTGCAATCAGTGGAACAATTGAATATTAATTTTGTGTGTGTTGCATTCACTCTTCTAACAAGAACCAATTTTGTCAAGTATATAATTTTAATGCAAATAAATACACATTATTGTTGTATTGTTCTTTTCTTAAATTAAGAGTACATGAAAGCTAAAAATAATTGCGCCTCGCTCTGTGAAAAGGGGGTTTAATGCATGTGCTTTAAGTGTCGCCCTGAATTAGCCTGTGCAGTCTGCACAGGCTAATCCAGGATGACACTTTCCGTCTTAATTTGATTTTTGTCAAGAACAGTTTTCCTTTAAACGAAAAATACAATAAAAGCAGAAAGTCACGTCCCTGATAAGCCTGTGTGGACTGCACATGCTAATCTGGGATGACACTTTACGCACATGCATTACACCCCTTTTTCAAATGGTGAGGCTCAATTATATGGATGCCATATTCTGCTTATCCTTGGTACCAACTTTCAGATCAGACCTCTTTTAAATGTATTGTCAGTGGCCAATAACCCCATAATCCATTGTAGAGGTAATACTGTTTGTACATGGATTTACATCAGAACGCTTCTGTTTGAGTTGTGAAGACAATTTGTCAGCTCTACACATATTACATGTTCTCAATGTTTGCATTGGTAGTAAAAAACTCTATTCAAGTAGGAACTATAATTTCAGTAGTCTTATTGAGTCTACAATGAAATTAAATTTAAGACCCGTGCCATGAAAGCGGTATAATGAATTGGGCAACTATTCAACTGAATGGAAGGAAGTCTTTACACCATTTTAATGGTTAAGATCAAATTTCAGTTAATTAAACATTCATGAATAATTTTCTGCTGCTATTAAAATTTCACAGCAGTTTTATTATATTCATAGAGGTAATATGTGTCGTGTTCTGAGAAAACTGGGCATAATGCTTGTGCGTAAATTGTCATCCCAGATTAGCCTGTGCAGTCCACAAAGGCTAATCAGGGACGACAATTTCCGCTTTCATGGAATTTTTTGTTTAAATGATGTCTCTTCTTAGTGAAAATCGAGTTTAGGCGTAAAGTGTCGTCCCCGATTAGCCTGTGCGGACTGCACAGGCTAATCTGGGATGACACTTTACGCACATGCATTTTGCCCAGTTTTCTCAGAACACGAGACATATATGAAATTGCCATGTGCATATGATCCAAGCATCTTCAATGATTAATAAATGCTTGATGTAAAGTTTCCGAAAACATTTTCAGTCAATGTTATAGTTTCATTTTAATTTTTAACAGGATTTTCTTCGAGATATCAGATATTTGCAGTTATGTTTAAAGTGCTTAAAAAAAGTATTTTTCTAAAAAAGAAAATTGTTCATGCCTATCTTTAAATTTCCTCGGAATCAGTTAAATGAGTAAATTAACCAGCATTGCCAAACATATAGAGACCTCAACCTTAAGTTTGAGAACAATACCTGCAAAACTGGTCAGTTTATGTAAAAGTTTGTTTTTTATGAACTAAAATGAGTATTGGTAATATAACCTAATGTGTTCCCTTTCCTTGTTAAATAGTGCAAAATCAGTATATACATTTACATGTATATTGCCAATTTTGCAGAAAAACACACTTTGTAATAATAATTTTTAATATGTCATAATTAACATGACAAAACTTACAAAACTTAATTTATTTTTTAAAATATAAAATACATAAATCAAGAACACATTTGAACCCAGGTCTTGTAAGTAAAACATGATATATTTTCCAATTAACAAATAAAATTGTGCCGGTTACATTATGAATTAGTTTTGTAGAACCGTAAAATATACACACATTCACACAGGTATGTGATTGTACACAGAGCAAATTANCAGCAGACAACATTTTAGCAGACGACAAATTTCCCAGCATGCAAAGGGTTAAGAATCATGATCCTCAATGCCATTAGGGCTAGTTAGAGAGGCATCTATACACCTGGCAAAGTTGTTAAGATTTACTTGTTATAATATGACAACAATGACAATTCTGCCAATGAGTGAATGGGTTTGTATTTATTACATTTGTATGGGTGATTCAGGTTAACAAAGATATAATTACAGCTCCATTTCCTGCAGCATTTATAGGGTCTAGATTTCTGCATTTCTATGAGTAAATAATGTAAACCCTTGCCCGCTCAGAAGCAAAGTGAAAATGACTTTTTCAACCAGCATAAAACCAGAAGAGCCTGCAAGTAACTCGCGGACTGTTTAGGTTTTATGCTGTTTGCTGCTCATCAGTATCTCAGGCTTGGAAATGAAGCCTTAAAAACTTGAATCTAGTAAGAAAGGTCCTCAAAATTAATTAGATTTTCTAAGGGACTTCAGTCGCGTCAAAATGGGTATCTGAGTAGAAAAGGGTTAATACAATTTACTTTCAGCTCCTAAGGACCTGCTGTCAGATGACCTGGACCAAGACGACTCGGAGAAAGATGACATGACGATACTGAACGAGATCCTCAACGCCCCGTCCGCAGTTGGGGAGGACGACTTCTCGCACGAATGGCAGGCTGTGTTTGGGCACACGCAGCTGGGTACCGGTACCATTCTCACACCTGGGGAACCAGACAAGGGTAACAACTTGGCCAGGTTCATGCCATCAGAGTTGCTGGACCTGAATCTACTTGGAGACACAAATAGTAATGCTATAGGTTTGTTACTCTAGTCTTTATAAAGCACTGTGATTGACATGTGTGCTTTAAAGTATTCTTGTCTAATCTGTGTTTTTATGAATTTAAATTTTTCAACATTTCCATTCAAATGTTGTTAATTGTCATAGAATTACTGTAAAACAAGTTTAAAACTTAATTTTACGTTAAAGTACAAAGTATGTTCACTTTGCATATGAAGAATGACATTACCTATTTTGTTATGCCCCAATGCAACTCTTTTATATAAAAAAAAGACTTGAAAACACAAAAATGAACAAATTACAAATGTGAGCTCTGCCAGGCTGGTTGTAATAAACCATAATGTCACAGCTCATAAAACTGTTTGCTTTTGTAATTTCTGAATTTGTTGTCCAATCACTTAAGAAGAGAAATAATTATTGCATGATTGCTTATTCGAAAATAGACAACTATTTTCATTTACATTAATTGTTCAAACTTCAGAACTTTCATAAACATTCTCATAAATAAAATTGACCACTCACAAATTTTCCATAGAACATTTTTCATCAGCAGATTCCGCTGTATTACTGCAATTTTGTCTTACAAAGACTGTCATAATAATGGAATGAGCGTTAACCCTTTTAGTGCTGGAACCAAATTTTAAAGGCCTTTGCAAACAATTTGGATCCAGATGAGACGCCACAGAACGAGGCGTCTCATTATTCTGATAGTATTCTTTGAAAAAAAATCGAACAAAATGCTAATTTTAGAAATTTAGCAGACGACATTTTAGCAGACGACAAATTTCCCAGCATGCAAAGGGTTAAATGTAAGACAACGTAGTGGAGGAAGTGATTGATTATTTGTTGAGTTGTTAACCCATTTATGCCTAGTGGACTTTCCCATCGTTCTAAATTGGATCAATTTATTTCCAAAAATAGGGATGTCTAGTATATTTATTTCTATATTTAGAATATTTCTTACAGAAAAATTTCTTTAAGCAAACAACGCAGACCCTGATGAGACGCCGCAAAATTAGGGATGTCAAGTATATTTATTTCTATATTTAGAATATTTCTTAAGAAAATTTTCTTTAAGCAAACAGCGCAGACCCTGATGACCCTCATCTGGGTCTACGCTGTTTGCCAAGGCCTTTTTTCAAGACGCTAGGCATAAAAGGGTTAAAAAAATCTATGCATCATTACCCCACACTTGTTTGAACTCTATTGATTACATTAACTCTGGTAAACCCTATGATGTGAGCCCATTCTACTTCCTCTTTCTGCAGGTTCCAAGTCTAAGCCACCCCAACTGGGCCCTGCACCACCAACACAGCAACAAGCCGAGAACCAGTCCAAACAGATGGGAGCCAGGCCAAAACAAAAGAAGGTCTGCAAACTATTTGAGCCTCGCTCTGTAAAATGGGGGTTTCATGCATGTGCGTAAAGTGTCGTCCCAGATTAGCATGTGAAGTCCGCACAGGCTTATCAGGGGCGACCCTTTCCGCTTTTATTGTATTTTTCGTTTAAAGAAAGACTACTATGATGAAAATCCAGTATCAGAGGAAAGTGTCATCCCTGATTAGCCTGTGTGGACTGCACAGGCTTATCTGGGACGACACTTTACGCACATGCATTTAACCCTTTTTCTCAGAGGGCGATTAATATTTATTTTGTTTCCACGATTTTGTTGCTTTTTGTCACTTTATTTTAACAGAAAATCTACTTCAATCATACTTTTCTTGGGTAATCTAAATATATCTTATCAGATAACCAATACCAAGTCTTAGTGCACATACTTCTGCCATAAATTGACCATTGTCTTCTTTGAATTTGTTGTAGGGATAGAATGGTCAAAGAAACAAGTTCTTTGCCTACCAATTCTCATGATACAAATTAGGTGACCATACCAGGGAATAAGTTTCACCAGATTATTTATAATCTGACTGACAATTAATTTTTTGCATCAACATTTCTTTTCAAAAACTACCGGTAGATTGAAAGGGCAAAATCAAATTGTTAAATGTCTTTTGTCCCTAATTATAGAATATGGTAGGTGATTGTGGAGTAGCATATCTTGTGTGGAATTGAGTGTCGATCTTAACCCTTTGAGCGCTGGAACCGAATTTTGAAGGTCTTTGCAAACAGTTTGGATCCAGATGAGACGCCACAGAACGTGGCGTCTCATTAGGATCCAAACTGTTTGCTATTATGATAGTATTCTTAGAAAAAAAAATGGAAGAAAATGCTTATTTTAGAAATTCAGCAGACGACATTTTAGCAGATGACAAATTTCCCAGCATGCAAAGGGTTAAAGGGCCATAACAACATGCAATGGGACACTTACTGGATTCAAACGTTCTGCCCATGTGAACAAGGAAAATCACCATAAGATAAAAAAAATGCAAATTATTTGCTGACTTGTGATAACATCATCTTGAAAAATAATACCCAAGTATATAGCACATATGCATGCATATATCATAGCCTTTTATGTAGCACATGTAAAAATATACATTTATAGCAAATATCCCACCTTTTTTTCATGGTCAGAAGTCAGACATGTCTGCGTGGTTCAATCTCTTCGCTGATCTGGATCCCCTGGCTGACCCAGACTCCATTGGCAAGCAGCTGGATAACAAGGATGATAAATGCATGGGATAGGTTCACGTGGGGAACGTAACTTGCATGGGATAGTTTTACCTGCCAATACCTTTCTTGCACAGGATAGTGTGTATAAGACATGAAGTTTGTTCTTTTCAACAACTTTGATTTGTTTGGTGACACAAGACAACATAGATATGTAACATTTTGGGAACTATTTTTTTAATTAAAAATGTTGCTTAACTTATTCTTATTATGTAGGACAAACATGTTTAATTGTTTACACCAAAACTTTGAAGGAAACAAACCATATACCAAAAATGTTTATTAAGTATGAGCAATCCTTTTTCATTGTTTCAGACATGTAAATATCCAACAATTTTAGATGATTAAATTGTTTTTCTTCAAATAAATCTATGTCTTTTTTTTAACCAAACTGTGTAAATAGTTTTGTGTACATCTAATGAGTATCGTCTGTTGTAATTTTGTGATAAAATGATTGAACAACTTTAATAGCCCAGTCAATCAAAGCCAATTTTAGGGTCTGGTAAAATAGTTAAGCATATTTTATGTTTAAGCATTGTTTTTATGAATACAAAAAAACATATGGTAGCATGGGAAATAAGTGTTAAGGTATACATTGTGTGTTTGGCAATACAACTCTCTATCAAGTGAGAGATTGATTAGCAGTAAAAGCATGCTGTATTGACGAAGTATAAAGCTTGGATGAAAGCACCTGGTAAAGCTTTAGCAGAGATGAATGAAAAATTGTGGCAGACTTGATTTCAATGTAGAAACCATAGCAGTTACAACGGATTGTAATTCATTCTTATTATTGAACTTCAGTCTGATTTTATCTAAACAATATTGATTCATTCGGTATGATTTAATTTCAAAACTGATTTGTTTAGAAACATGTGTGATGTTTCTGTTCTGTATATAAATGTGTGTTTTTTTTTTTAATTCTCTCTAATCGAATGTCATTTATAATGATTTATTCATTTGTAATTTATAATGAATGCTATGGTTTGAACGGCCTGATGTTTTGTGTTGTACTAAGCATTAGAAATTTATATCGATGGCATTCATTTTAGTTAATTTCTTATTAACTCTTGTTCTATAATTGTGTTTTTATGTGTCAATGTTATTGGTTTAGATTTCTCATTGCTTTTTGAATCGAAGAAAATAAGTAAAAACTGCCCATTAGATTCAAACAGATATTTGCTTTATAAAACGTGTACAAGATTGTTGTGAAGCTATTGTTGATAAGGCTAAACTTTTGTATTGTTTTCTGTTATAATTCTGAAAAAAGTCTATAATTTACTGATTAATCTTACTTCTTATCCAGGGGTGTGATTTTACCTCATTTCAGCTGATTTTCTCCTTTCTAATGCATAAATTGCTCAACGAATAGTTCTTACCTTTACAGGATCTATTTAAAAGTGAAGCATTTTGGCGAATCCAGTAAGAAGTTTTTTTCTTCCCTGGAGATGTTTCTAAATGAGACCCCTGTTATTTCATCATCTCTCCCTCCTTAATTAACCTCTGATTATTATAGTTGCACCTAGATTTTCAGTTAACCCTTTACCACTAAGATATATGTACGCATGTGACATGTTTGTAATCCCTTATAAAATCACATTTAAGATAAGACCTTTCTTACTAGATTCAAGTTTTAAAGGCTTCATTCCAACCCTAAGATACTGATAGCCAGCAAACAGCATAAACCCAGAACAGCCTGCGAGTTACTCTCAGGCTGTTCTGGTTTAATGCTGTTTGTATATAGCCATTTTTACTTTGCTTCTGAGCGGGAAAAGGTTAAGAAAGTTGTTAATATAAATTAAAACAGCAGGAAAAGAATTGGTGGACTAGAATTTAGTTTAATTTATACCATATAAGGATATAATGATCTGCATTTACATAAACAATTGTGTTCTATTGATATTTGTTTTGTTGTTTACAATGTGCATTTTACCTGTATACATAGCATATCTTTATTGAGTTGTTCCTTCAAGCCTTTCTTATTATTGCTATTGTTGACAGTGTTTAGTTGGACACTGTTCATTTACAATGTCGAAATCCAAAAAATGTTTATATTTACATGTAAATGACCAAAGTTGATGTTTATTCCTGTAACTGCATTCCAAATTTGTTTTCAAATACTTATATGGTAATTGATATTTTACAAAGAAATAATGAACACTAAAACATCATTTGAATAGGATAGTAGATATTTCATTGAAGAGCTTGGTTTTGTACGCATTTATCAGCTGATTGTTAAATTCTGGTAGTATATATGGTATATTGTGTGACCATAAGAGAATACAACATTTTAGGAAATTTATATGGTATTTGAGAACATATGAATATGAAACACATTATTTATAAAATTGGTTAACCCTTTGAGCGCTGGAACCGAATTTTGAATGCCTTTGCAAACAGTTTGGATCCAGATGAGACGCCACAGAACGTGGCGTCTCATCAGGTTCCAAACTGTGTGCTATTCTGATAGTATTCTTTGAAAAAAAATCGAAGAATATGCTAATTTTAGAAATTAAGCAGACAACATTTTAGCAGATGTCAAATTTCCCAGCATGCAAAGGGTTAATGTATAAGTAAAATGGTAAATGTTCAATGTACTGACAGATGAACATGATCCCACTGTTTTCTCATCTACTTTTGCCTGTCATGTTCATTTGTTGACCAGTGTTCATAGGTATACAATGTGCAATAGAAAACTGGAGTGTTTGTGAAATGAAATTATTGATATGATGAATCTATTTGGTTTGTATTTAACTGCAATATACAAGTTTAATTCCATGACTTACAGTTTGCATTTAGTGTATCCATTACATGTTAATTTATCTTGACTTATTTTACAAGACGAGTTGGGTAATTTTACTTCTACGCATACATGTACTCAAGAATATTTTGCCAATTTTGTTCAATGTTGTAGTCATATATAGTCTATATAATTCAAACTTTATATCTTTTCAAAAGTCTTACAAAAGTAATGTGCAATGGATTTTGTTAAATTATTTAATAATTATATCAAATATGTTAAATTATAACATTTGTGATAGGATTTTTTTATGAAAATTCAATTTATGTGCAAGAATTACCTAAATCTTTCAATAATAACATCCTGTCCATGTTTTCAAAATTAGCTTGTAAATAAATCTAGCCTTAATCAATGGGTATTCTTTTTGGGAAGATATTGTTTTGTTTACATTTACATTTCTAAAAATTAAAGATGTGTTGAAAAGTCAGTTGGTAATATGATTATTGTCCCCTACCGGTTTCACCGGAGGGGACTTTTGGTTTGCGCTCTGTCTGTCAGTTAGTCTGTCAGTCAGTCTGTCACACTTTTCTGGATCCTGCAATAACTTTAAAAGTTCTTCATATTTTTTCATGAAACTTGAAACATGGACAGATGGCAATATGGAGATTATGCACATCATTTCATTTTGTTTCTACGTCAAAAATTCTGGTTTCGATGGCAACAAATAAAAAAAAAGACAATGGTGGAGCCGGTAGGGGACATAATTGCTTGGCAATATTCTTGTTGTTTGTGTATCTTTCATTTTACTTGTTTAAGTCATTGCTGTGTCTGTCATTTAAAATTTTGTTATCCGATTTAGGGTATATTTTTGTTGTTTCTTTTTTTTCCCCTATGTTTGTTTATTCCAGAAGTTTATATTGTTCTTGGTTGTGTAAGGGCTGTGTAACGCTTTACATGATATAATCTTAGGTTGTGCAATGGCTTACATGCCCTTCAATGTGTAACAGTTTTCATGATATTGTCCTAGGTTGTGTATCGGTTTACGTGATATTAAACTATTACCAAGTTTCTTAGGTTGTCTTTTAATTAATAAATTTAAATTCAATCCATGCTTTACAAAGTTATGCTCTGGACAAAGTGTTATGAGTAAATTTGACCTTCACCTTATACCTTAAGACCTGGCCCCCATTTCAGTTAGCTACCTACGCAAGGTTTAACCTTACCCAAGGTTTAAACTTATCCACACCATTTTTAATTTGTTGAATATTCTGCACTTCACTAAAATCTGCTTAAAGCGATTAAGAGTGTTTCCAAATAAATTAAACATTTTCCAAAGAAAATATTTATTTTGTGAAAATGTTTTGTTTTTGTTTATTAATCTTTAAATTAAAAATCTTTGCCTAAGTGTTGAAATAATGCAAGTAGCTGAGAGAAAGGGGGCCCTGGTTCTTATCAATCACACCATGCTTTTCACTTTTTTAAGTTATTTGTAAAATCCATCCACAATAGAAAAAGCAACACAGTTTAATTCCATAAAAAATCACTATTCGTTTTGAATTGATATTCCCCGTCAAATAAATTGTGTTCATGAATGAGTGCACTTTCCAAGCTTGCAACGGGGAAACTATGTACACAACTACTTATAGAATCATTAACTGATACCCTTTAATAAATGTTTAATTAAACCAACAAAAGCAGTTCTTACTTTAAGCTATGCTCTAAAAAATCTGAAATGAAGAAGAATTTTTTGGCGTAGCTGTTTAGCCAAGCTTTTCACCTTAAATGACCTTTACATTATGCCAGCAGACCCGAATGAATACACTTCATTCATTCCATTTGCTGATTTGAGCATAATGCCCCGGAACATTGGCAACATCACCGCGTCTTTGTAGTATTGGATGTGACACTTGTCAGTGAAGGGAAATGCGGACAACTCGCTGTATGTTCATTTTGGCCCAGTTACATTAACACACTACAGGTAAATCTATCACCAAGACTTAAAGGGGCAGTGCTGGTCAGTAAATCGTCAGGGGAAGACAGAATGTACTATTAATAAATGCCTTATGTTGACAACACCGTATTGCTTTCAAGATATCAAACACGAATTTTAGGGAAAGAAATTAATGAAAATCTATCGATAAATATCATTTGTCTTGAATTGTGAGACAAAACTACCGAAATAGTATAGTGTCCATGATAGAAAGAAAATTGTTCAATTATCTAGCCACACATGTGACGTACCCAGTCAGTCCGTCTGAAAATCTTTCCTGCAAGCCAGAATAGGCTACCAACATTTGCCAGTTAGCTATATATAACACAGAGTGACTTCAATTTTCTATCAGAAAGTATCGTGGATATGTCAGGATACGCATACTGAGGAGGATACTCAGGAGATACCATATAATGAAACCTTGCTTGCTTTTTTAAATCAGAAAACATTGCCATTGACCAGACTGCCCAAGTGCGCAGGCTGGGCTTGAGCTACGCTGGCCGCATATGCCACCCAACCAACTTTAGCATTACATGTACACGGATGTACCAGTGTTACTTGAATGTGTGGAAAGAAAACTGTGTCTTAATCAAATATCTAAAGTTTCGATGACAAAGAAATAAATTCATAATAAGCCACATGAGTACACATATGATGTGATCACTCGTAGTAAAATTTGTATCTACGAACAGTATAATGTGGTTTAATATACCTACACTTCATGACAAACATTTAATGCAGCGCATATGCATCTTTTAAACTGAAAAAAAGAACACAAAAATACTTAAACCTTTTTTTTAAATTTAATAACTTGGAAAAGTAAATTTTCTACCTTTATTTCAAAGTAAGGATATCCACCAAATATTATTTTTTTTAAAGACATTTCTTGTTTTTAGTAACAATTGATGCTCTTAGAAGGTAGTGTTATTAAAAGTGGTGTGTTAGGACAGTTGTTGGGCCTCATTCAGCTATCCGTGTGTATACTCTCCACCAAATTTTAATTTAATCTACCAACACAAAAATATATTTTCAAGAAAAAAANTATTGCACAAAACAATAGATAATCACATTTTAACTGTCCAATTCCCCACTTATGGTTAGTCTCTTATCGATTATAATTGAACCATAACGCAATCAGCACATCCAACGCTGCCATATTTGAATTTAAAGAAAACACCGAAATGGAAGGTTAGAGAAAAACAGGAGCCAAGACCAACCCATTTTATATTGGACGCAGCGTTATATTAACAGAGTGTGTTATATAATTGGATTTCCAGTGTATACCTGTAATTGACCAGTCGCCAAATAAGTGATTGATTCGCCCACTAGTTTTGTTTACCTAAAACGCTTATTCTTTTACTCCGAAACTCTTTGTTTGTCGGACCATGTGGCCGCAATATAATTAATCTGATTGATTGTTCCGTGAGTTTGATTGACAGCTGGCAAGTGGTCAATCGCTTAAACATGTTCATGGTCTATCACTGCAAAAATACTGTTGTTATTTAAGTCCACATCAAGTGAAAGTGACATTAAATTATACAAGTATTTTATACAAATCAATACTTAACTACAAGCTGACAATATGCATAGTATTAGTAAAAAACAAATCATAGGTTTGTATGAATCAAATTATACTTACAGGTATTGTCCAATCTTTATGAAACTTAATAATATTTGTTCAAATGATATTAGTGGATTTAAAAACTGGTTAGGTTGGCTGTAAAACTAGATCACTAGGTAAAATTGAAGAAAAGGTTTGTGAAGATACACGTAGAAAACATTAATTGCACAATTTTCATGACACTTGGTTAAGAAAATTTGTCCCAATTACATCTGAGACTTGATCAAAACTGGGTCACATAGGGTGAAACAATAAGTCAGTAGGTAAAATTGAATGCATTTTTTATGAAAACTCTAGAGACCACTCTGATAATCTTCGTGAAATTTGGTGAGATCATTGTCCCAATAATATCTCGGCCAATTAAAAAACTTTTGAAGTCATAACATTTGCCCAAATGATATAAGGGCTGAGCTCAAAACTTGGTCACTAGGTCATATTAAAACAAAAGCCTGTGAACGCTGTAGAAGCAATATGTGTTTCCTCAATCTTCTTGAAACTTGCTTAACATTTATAGGAGTGATTTCTCCACCAAATAAGATATTATAGTCAATTAATAAACATGTCATCCATGAGGCGGCGGCAGTTTTTATTATGTTGCTATAGTAAATTTATTTTTACACTCAAGAAGTCACATTTGTGACCCACGTGTAATGAAACTTGCTGAAAACATTGAAATAATGTGCTGTTATGATATACGTGCTGAAAAAAAAAGATTGTGTTTTGTTAAAAAAAGACCACCAGGGTTGGGGCAGTTTTTAGCAAACCTGACTAGGAAGTGCTCATGGGGAGCTATTGTGATCACCCTTTTTCTGGCGTCCGGTGTAGTGCAGTGTACGGTGTGCAGTGTTAGGTTTCTGTGTTAAATTGTCAACTTTAAGCTTGTTATCACTTGAAAGGAAACATGTTTACTTTATTCTAAATTAAACTTGGCCAGAGTGCTAACCTAAAATATATTAAGGCCACATATAAATCTGGGTCACGTGTGTCCAAAAACTAGCTGGATAATATCTAGGCCATTACTGAATCAGGGTTACGTGTGTCCAAAAACTAGCTGGATAATATCTAGGCCATTACTGAATCAGGGTAACGTGTGTCCAAAAACTAGGTTACTAGTTAAAATCTTTGATAAAACTTGTTACAACCATAGAGACCACATTAATGACTTAATCCTGATAAAACTTGGTCAGAATGTTAATTTTGAGATTGTCTTGGCTTAGTGCGAATTCTGGTCACATGCGTCCATAATACTAGGTAGGCAGGTGAGATCTTAAAAAAATCTGGTCAGAAGCCACATGTATGACTCATTGTTGATAGATTTTGTTCAGTATGTTTATCTTGAAAATATCTAGGCTTTTCATCTGGGTCACATACATTATAAAACTAGGTCAATATTTCAAAACTATCAAAACATTTTACCACTTTATAAACCACATTTATGACTCATTTTTTTATGAATTACTGTCAATATGTTTATCTTTACAATATCTAGAACATGTTTAAATTTTGGTCACATGCATCCAAAAAGCAGGATCATCAGAATTAATCTTGGAAAAACCATGTAGCCTCTCTTCAGGATTCAATTATGACTCAGTCTTGAAGAAACCAAGTCAGAAAATGTGTCAAGGTGCAGTTCAAATCTTTGTGTTATGTGCGTGTAGCAAGTAGATTACCAGATGAAATCTAATAAAACCTTGGTAACACTACAGAGACCAAATTTTATAACTCAATCTTTACAAAACTTGGTAAGAATGTTTAACTTGACATTATCCAGTCCAAGTTGGAATCTGGGACATGTTTGTCTAAAAACTAGGTCATCAGGAAAAAATGGGGAAAAAAACTTGCAACCCCTCTAGAGGCCTCATTTATGAGGCGTTCATGAGAAAAATCCATGTTTGAATTTGGGTCACATTGGGTTAAAAAGTAGATCAACAATTGAAGTCTTCCACAATTAATGGTCCTCTTTTATAGATAATATTTGTTCATGATATGTTTGTCTTAAATTCAAATATGACATGAGGCTTATATTCTTTATACACTGACGAAAGTCAANATATCTAGGCCATTACTGAATCAGGGTAATGTGTGTCCAAAAACTAGCTGGATAATATCTAGGCCATTACTGAATCAGGGTAATGTGTGTCCAAAAAGTAGCTGGATAATATCTAGGCCATTACTGAATCAGGGTAACGTGTGTCCAAAAAGTAGCTGGATAATATCTAGGCCATTACTGAATCAGGGTAATGTGTGTGCAAAAACTAGCTTGATAATATCTAGGCCATTACTGAATCAGGGTAATGTGTGTCCAAAAACAAGCTTGATAATATCTAGGCAATTACTGAATCAGGGTAACGTGTGTCCAAAAACTAGCTGGATAATATCTAGGCAATTACTGAATCAGGGTAACATGTGTCCAAAAACTAGCTGGATAATATCTAGGCCATTACTGAATCAGGGTAATGTGTGTCCAAAAACTAGCTGGATAATATCTAGGCCATTACTGAATCAGGGTAACGTGTGTCCAAAAACTAGCTGGATAATATCTAGGCCATTACTGAATCAGGGTAACATGTGTCCAAAAACTAGCTGGATAATATCTAGGCCATTACTGAATCAGGGTAACGTGTGTCCAAAAACTAGCTGGATAATATCTAGGCCATTACTGAATCAGGGTAACGTGTGTCCAAAAACTAGCTGGATAATATCTAGGCCATTACTGAATCAGGGTAACGTGTGTCCAAAAACTAGCTGGATAATATCTAGGCCATTACTGAATCAGGGTAACGTGTGTCCAAAAACTAGCTGGATAATATCTAGGCCATTACTGAATCAGGGTAACGTGTGTCCAAAAACTAGCTGGATAATATCTAGGCCATTACTGAATCAGGGTAACGTGTGTCCAAAAACTAGCTGGATAATATCTAGGCCATTACTGAATCAGGGTAACATGTGTCCAAAAACTAGCTGGATAATATCTAGGCCATTACTGAATCAGGGTAGCATGTGTCCAAAAACTAGCTGGATACTTTCTAGGCTATTACTGAATCAGGGTAATTTGTGTCCAAACACTAGGTTACTATGTAAAATCTTTGATAAAACTTGTTACAACCATAGAGACCACATTAATGACTAAATCCTGATAAAACTTGGTCAGAATGTTAATTTTGAGATTGTCTAGGCTCAGTGCGAATCTGGGTCACATGCGTCCATAATACTAGGTAGGCAGGTGAGATCTTTAAAAAATCTGGTCAGAAGCCACATGTAGGACTCATTGTTGATGGATTTTGTTCAGTATGTTTATCTTGAAAATATCTAGGCTTTTTATCTAGGTCACATACATTATTAAACTAGGTCAATATTTCAAATCCTATTAAAACATTTTACCACTTTAGAAACCACATTTATGACTATTTTTTTTATGAATTACTGTCAATATGTTTATCTTTACAATATCTAGAACAAGTTTAAATTTTGGTCACATGCATCCAAAAAGAAAGATCATCAGATTTAATCCTGGAAGAACCATGTAGCCTCTCTTGAGTCTTGAAGAAACCGAGTCAGAAAATGTGTCAAGGTGGAGTTCAAATCTTTGTGTTATGTGCGTGTAGAAAGTAGATTACCAGATGAAATCTAATAAAACCTTGGTAACACTACAGAGACTAGATTTTATGACTCAATCTTTACAAAACTTGGTAAGAATGTTTAACTTGACATTATCCAGTGCAAGTTTGAATCTGGGACATGTTTGTCTAAAAACTAGGTCATCAGGAAAAAATGGGGAAAAAAAACTTGCAACCCCTCTTGACAAAGTCCATGTTTGAATTAGGGTCACATTGGGTCAAAAAGTAGATCACCAATTGAATTCTTCCAATGGTCCTCTTTTATAGATATTTGTTCATGATATGTTTGTCTTAAATTCAAATATAACATGAGGTTTATATTCTTTATACACTATCGAAAGTCAAGTTTGGGCTATTATGCAACTAATTATGATAGGAGCTTTATGTTTTGAAACGAGAGTTTGTTCCATAAATAATGTACATGTTTAAATGCAGGATCTGGTTTAATTGTGATAAATCACTTGAAATTCGTCACTAGCCTTTAATCAGCATTTATCAAGAATTTCTCTCTTGAAACAAGTTTCTTGGGTTTCATTTTTTATCTATATACTTTTGGAATTTACGATATAGCTATTGAAATGTTTCAAGTGTATGTGCTAGCCCACTGTACTTGTTTATTACATTTAACAATAACTATGATATCACAATCATTCTTAATCTATTTATTAATGAAGCTGATTCCATTTTATGCAAGAAAGGGATGAGTTCAGATGAATAAAGTTCTCACATTTAATCTTAAAAAAAGGAATATTATAGATATAGGGTCTTATCAACAGCTTATGCAAAATTCTATTCCATATTAATTTATACTTAGATTGTCATTTTGAAAGTTTATCGTCCTGAAATTACTTAGAATAGTGAAGGATGTGTATGCAAATATTAAGTCATGTGTTAAATCATGTTCATCTTACTCAGATTATTTAAGTTATGCGGTTGGAGTATGGCAAGGGAAAGTAATGTCGCTGATTTTGTTAGCTCGGCTGTTTTTGAAGAAAACCCGACGTATTGTCATAGCCAGCTCGTCTGCCGTATGCAGCGTCTGAAAACTTTGACGTAGGCCTTAACTTTTGCAATATTGAAGATAGCAACTTGGTATTTGGCATGCATGTGTATCTCATGGAGCTGCACATTTTGAGTGGTGAAAGGTCAAGGTCATCTGTCAAGGTCAAAGGTAAAAAAAACATGTTTTCTTTTGGTTTTTCATGTGTATCTCATGGACCTGCACATTTTGAGTTGTGAAAAGGTCAAGGTCAATGAAGGTCAAAGGTATTTCCGAAGAGGGATGGATTAAAAGAACTATGTGTTCTTACTTACCATCCATTGTATTTATTTGTATTTGTATTCTTTAATGTCTATTATTTGTTATTTAAGGTAATGTTGTTATGCCTAGTTACGGTACAGAGAATAATGTGTGTATTTAAGCATTAAGACGATGTACAATTGTACAACAGTCTGAATAAACTGTCTGTCTGTCTGTCTGTCTGTCTGTCTGTCGGTCGGTTAGTCTGTCTGTCTGTCCTGTTTTGAAATACTGAAAGCATTTAATATTGTAATAATAAAAAACACACTATGTCCCTTCACTGTGGTGGGAAATTCAGAAGAATTAAAATAATTATAAATAAAATATATATCTTATTTTTATGTTATACACATGCATTCTATTTACATTACTAAAGAGTGGTTGTATCATAATAATGCACAATTTGTTGTTCAATGTGGTAAGCATAATTTCCCAAAATGCACAGTTGGTAATAATTTTTATGCCCCCAACGGGCGGCATATAGTTTTTGCACTGTCCGTCTGTCAGTCGGTCAGTCTGTCTGTCCGTCACACTTTTCGTGTCCGCTCTCTCATCCAATTAGTTCTCATCGGATCTTCACCAAACTTGGTCAGAAGTTGTATCTAGATAAGTCTAGGCCAAGTTTGAACATGGGCCATGCCGGGCCAAAAACTAGGTGACGGGGTCACTTAGTGCGTTTTAAACATTCAGCATGGTGTCCGCTCTCTAATTCAAGTAGTTTTCATCCGATATTCACCAAACTTGGTCACAAGTTTTATCTAGATGATCTCTAGGCCAAGTTCGAACACGGGCCATATCGGGCCAAAAACTAGGTCATGGGGTTACTAAGTGCCTTTTAAACATTCAGCATGGTGTCTGCTCTCCAATTCAAGTAGTTTTCATCCGATCTTTACCAAACTTTGTCACAAGTTTAATCTAGATAATTTCAAGGCCAAGTTCAAACATGGGCCATGCCGGGTCAAAAACTAGGTAACGGGGTCAAAAACTACGTCAGGGGGCCACTTAGTGCGTTTTAAACATTCAGCATGGTGTCCGCTCTCTATTACAAGTAGTTTCCATCCGATCTTCTCCAAACTTGGTTACAAGTTTTATCTAGATGATCTCTAGGCCAAGTTTGAACATTTCTACAGTTGACAAGAAGATACATGCATTCCTGTTATTTGCATGCAAAGAATTGGCAGAAAAAAACATCAACAAACTGCAGCATATGACATATGTAACAAACAACAAAAATTGAATATTGAACACCTGTTATGCAGCAAACTTATAGTTTAATCAAATAAAGGCGATGTATTTCTCAAAAACATTTAAACAGTTATGCTTTTATGTAGTGACAAAGTTACAGTTAGGGGCAGCCGTGTCGTGTGGACACATTTCTTGTTTATGTATGATTTGTTTTTCCCCAGTATCAGTGTAGCAAGAATATTTTATGACATTGTATATATATATTAACCATAATCAGTTTAGTATTGCTTCTAGAAATGTAACATTGTGAATAATGGGAACATGCATTGTTCTTATATGTGCCTACATTTTGTTAAAAATTTAGTAATAATGCCCCTTTAAATTTGTATTATAGTTAAAATAATTTAAGGGTAAGTGTTGGCTGTTGTCTAGTTAATAACTATGATATCACTTATTGTCTCCCGCATGTTTGTTTTTTCAGACTATGCTTAAAAGTGACCCCATTACATCAGGCTACATTAGGGGAGTCAACCGACTTCAAGAAACTATCTGTCAGAATGGAAAATACTCTTTCACAAATGAAACAGTTTCAGACATATCAGGAGGACAGAGTGAAGTCTCTAAAGGTTGCATACAATGAACATGAAAAGCTTATTGTGGAGGGTATGCGTCTGAATATGATATCGTTTTTACTCCAATGTGAATCTAGCAACGTGTATAAAACACATGAACATATGCAATACACAGTCAATGAAATGCGTGAGAAAATCAAATATTTATTAGGAGATTTTGAGAAAAGCACTGTTAAGGAAAAGAAAGAAGAGCTTACACTGAAGTTAGCTCCTGTCATGAGTGTGAGGAACAGCTGTATCAGGCTTCACTATGAATTGTTCCATCTCCATGTAGCCATACAGAAAGTACTGGGTAGGCTTGAACTGTCTTTTATAGCCAGTATAAAATGTCAGGCAAAACTACAACGGTCTGAAACATTTTTAAAAGAGAACTTTCCAAACTATGTGTTCACTTTGAATGGGAATTTTGAGCACTATGTGAGAATACCAAGTGATTCAGACATATGCAGTATCACAAGCATCTGTGTTCTTCCTGACGGACAGATCTTGGTTGCAGACAGGAGTAATAGTAAAGTCAAGCTGCTGAACCAGAAGTACCAGGAGGTGAGTCACTGTGGTGTGAATGCTAGGCTATGGGACATATGTATGATCACACCCTGTGAGGTGGCAGTGACTGTGGAAGATCACTGGGTTTTCACTCATGAGGTCCAGTTTATTACGGTCACCCATAACCAGCTTGTCCCAGGCAGGATGTTTAAGATACAACATGCCTGTTATGGTATTGCCCATCACCAGGGAGACCTGTTCATTACCTCTGGTACTGCACTGAACAAGTACTCACTGAGTGGGGAACTGGTCTGCAGACTCTATGAGGATGGGTCAGATACAATGACAGGTAAGAATCATGGTGGATCCATCCTTTTAGCATTAAAAATGTGAATTATATGGCAATTTGAAAACTACATGTTAGAGTACACCTTTCAATTTATTGTTTCAATAGCCAGAAAGATTTTCAGTATTATTGATTTTTATAAACATGAGTAATGAAGTATTTTGACTGTCACTACATTACAGGTCTATAAATAGAAACTGAGTTCCTGGGAAAGAGACACTTAATGACCAGGGCCGGTATTCATAAAGCACCTAAGGGGAAAAAATAACCTAAGGTTGTCATTTTGCCTTAGGTTTTTGCTGTTTTTCCCTTAAATTTGAGGAAATGCCTTAAGTCATATTCATAAACTTCCTAACCTTAGAAATACCCCTTAGGTTCACCGTTTTTTCCTTAAAAGTTAAGGGACGTAGACACCTCCCTTAACTACCAAGAAATCACCTTAAAAATGGCGTCGTAGCTGACGTGCTTCAGAGATTTTCGTCTAATTTCAGCAATATTTCATCAAACGTGTATTTTTTCTTTAACATTTATCATCGCTCTAAACAGAGACCGATATATGTACTCGAACGACTTGAAAATCCGACTTTTAAACAGTATAACAACAACAACTTTAGCGGAAGTAAAATTGTTGTCATTCGTCGTTGGACGTGATTTTCATGCTTACAATAATAATTTGAGTTTTGTTACCATTTAACGCCATTTCTTTGGATGAATCAAGGATCATGTTTCAATAAATGGAAAGAATATGATTTAAATGTGAAAATAGCAGGCGTTATGTACTTGCGACTGGGATATGTTTACATATCTGACATTGTGGTTATGCTGTATCGCATGTCAGACTGTGTTTGTTTTCCCTTTCGCACTGAATGAATGTGTGTTTCATCTCGGAATTATCGAGTAAGTACTACATTTGTTTATTTTAATCCGTGTATTTTGTTTAACTTTCAATACTATGACTGAAAACTTAATAATACAACAAAAATGAGGAAAAAACATTAATTACTGCATTTGAAAATCATACTTCAACTAAACTAAATCAAAATTTATCCACATTCTATACATCTTAAATTATCTTGGTCCTCTTTGACTGCACTAGTGTACACACAGCACTTTTATTGTCAATTTCAGTGGAGTTATCTCCCTTTGTTGTGACATCACGGGAATTAGGTCACCCCTGCAAATAGTGAATTCTATTGCGGAGTGAATATAACCATCTGCTTTGCGTGGTTAATCATGCTGCAAATTAGACATTGATTTCACAGGAATGAAATAATTCTTCGAAGGTTAATGTTTCACTGTTTGCATTACTTTAGAAATTCTGTTAGTTGTTTCCATACTACACCAGAATAAGGTCACTGGAGAATACAATTGGAACTGGCACTAAGACCAATATAATAATTGTTTTAGACATTAAGTTAAAGTATTATATTAACACTGCAGCTTGAATAACATGAACAGGAAAGTTTTTCATACATGTATATCTACACAAAATAAAATCTACCATTTCTTACAAATATTTGTATGTAGGAATTTATTATTGTATAGCTCACTATAGGTGCACTATGTTTTTAAGTAGTATCAATTATTCATTTCGTGCCCCTATTACCCCCATTGAAAAGAAAACAACACTCTGAACAACATATGAATTTATTCTTCTAAGTCGCATTAAATATTCAAACTTTTAAAGCATTTGTTATGTTATAATTCAATGTTTTTATATATTTCATTTTTTTATTGCAATATGAAATGCAAGTAAGTGATATAATTAAGTAATATACTATATATAAACAGAGTGATTTCATTATGCACTGCATAATATATGCAATGTTAGAAATCTGCCCACAAATCCTTAGGACATGGCTGCCTTAAAAGATCATTCTGAAAATTTCAATGAAAATGACCATGGCCTTTGTTATAGGAATATGGTGGAAATAATTTTTTAGATCATTTTCACATTATTTAACAAGTTATGTTCACAGATCTATGCATGCGAATAAACTCACATACATGTACTTAATTTAAAGAATTATAAAGCAATCATTGTAATTGTACACTGAAGCCTACAATTTACCACAAAATCATTTGGAATACACAATGTGGATGAAGGTCATGGTCTATAGTTTTATCTCCATAACAAGTGAATACTGTGCAGTTTGTTTAACTAATCATAATATAATTATTCCTCCTGCAAATGCGCCAACAGGACCTCATACAATTGTATATGGAGCTCAAACTTCCTCTTTTTCAGTGCATTTAAATTATGCAGACTGCAATTAAAATAATAGAATGGAAATAAAAAAAATGCTATTTCAATGATGATATTTGCATTTCATTTTCATTAATGAAGTTGATTTTTTAAAAACATCTTCTTTTTTTGTACATTGAAAAATGGTAAATATTGATAACACCACAGGTTCAATCATCCATATTTTACACAATTTTATGTGATCTAGATCCATGTTTCCATAATTTATGATATATTTTAACACAAATACCATAAAACTGAAGGTGTATCTGCATTGAAGGATGGAAATAGTACTAAGAGCCATTCCCAGCAACTGATGGTGCATATCTGAAAAAAGTTTATCATTTCTTCAAGTATTAAAGATGTTTTGCCAGTACAATATTTTGTATTCAAGTTATATTTGTATCACAATAAAATTTAAACAATTCAGTTGTCTGATAGTGTATTTGTAAATAATATTGCTTCTGTATGCATATCAAGAATTACCGGTATTTAAAATAGCTGTTTATGAATGTGTATGCAAAAATAAATAGGTTTAAACTAACTTATTAAAATAATGATCACAAAGAAAAATGAAATGCATATATATCTATCATTGCTTTTTAATAAAATGGATTGTGTTTGAAGAACTGCATTTATATGTACATGTAATCTTTATAAAAGATAATATTGAAATAAGTAAACAAGTTAATGTTGAATTTTATTATTTTGATTGCCAAATGATTATAGCAAATTTATTTGGTCATAATTGCAAGCTATATAGATTCCATTTATACTTGTAACGTTTTATTTAAAAAATGTATCAACATTCACAAAAGTGTTTTAAGTTGTGCTTTTTTACTTGAGGAAAGGGCCCAGTCTTATATTTTGGGTGAATAATAAATCTAAAAAACTGAAAAAACTGATAAAGGTGAGACAAAAAAAAATATTGAAAAAGGTAACAGAAAACATTCGTCTGGAAATTTTTAAAGCATGCGCTTGAAATTGTCCATGTTATTTTGCAATGATATTCACACTTTTGTTCAATGTCACTGGCTTTCTTTATCGAGCATGAAATCTCGAATTACAGACTTCTTTATCGAGTATGAAATCTCGAATTACAGACAACAAAGTACCAAACATATATCCTCAATTTTACATAAATATACACTTGTGACTTTCTATATTTAATATCACTATCAGTTCAGGATATGTTCAATCTTGTGTGATTTTTTTTCATTCCTTTTGATAAAATGCTTGTGCAAATCAACTACATTATGAAATGATGCAACATTTATTCAACCATTGCCTATATATGTTATTGTTAACCAATTAAAAATTCAATTATTTCAATTCATTAAAAATTAAATAATATACTTGATTATTCCGTGCTTTTAACTTTCATACCTAAAACTCAAAAAAAGATTCCACTTATTCACAATAAGCAATATGAAAACGAATGCAATATATGCAATTATAAATTGATCTTCTCAATGAACTCTTTATCAAGTTAAAAAATAAATAATGTATGAATAAAATACTTAATTATATTTTTGCTTTGTGAGGCAGTCACTTCAAATTATATGTTTATTATAGTGTTAACAAGTTTAGGAATAAACTTATTGACAATAAATATATTTACAAACATATTCAAAAAGAAAAAAGACAATTGGTAATTATTATTTTTGGTAAGTCATTGAATGTTAATAATAACAAAACTTACGACTGGTACCGTAATCTGTCAGTCAAATTTATATCAGGTAATTCCAAAGTTTCCCCCATCAATTTTGCTAAAAGGACAGTTTCTTGAATTACAATATTTGGGATTCTCTCCTTCGCCGTTTTTTCCAATTTTTTCCTGCATTTACTGATGATTTAGCTTCCGTGTTCTGTAAAGTTTGTTGTTGAAAAAGAGATCGACGACAACAGCATAAAATCGATACAGATATTTTGAGACAACTGTTTCGACATATGCCGGAAGCGTAAACCTCGTACGTTATGCCTTTTTTTATTAATTAACTATCCACCACGTGAAATATTACGAATTATTCTGACTACACATTTGTCCAGTGAACGTGTTCCGCCATTTTGCGTTTTGCAAGCACTTTCTAGCGTCATGTTACTAAATATAGTAATATTTCTGAGTGAACGGTCAAGTTTAAGAATCATTTAAGAAACAAAAATACATTAATTTTCCCTATGTATTTAAGGATAAATTTTACCTTAGGTGATACCTAAGGTTGTTTATGAATACGAAAGTTAAGGAAATCCTTGCCTTAGGTAAATTCTTAGATAAGTAAGGAAATTTTCTCCTTAAACCTGAGGTGCTTTATGAATACCGGCCCAGGTCTTCATTGTTTTTGGTTGTCAAATTTCTAGAAATGTACACATGTTTTTATAGATGGAAAAAATTCATAACATCGTGTAAAATAGATACTCTTTAAATTGTTGTAGTTGGATTTTAAGAAGTGTTTAAAAGTATATATGTAATTATAATTATTCATTTTAACATCTTGCTTTTGTAAGTTTAAGTAAAAAACTATATAGAAAACCTTCAATATTTGTTGTTTGAAACATTATTTTTCTTGCTATAAACACTTTACAAACACAACTACAGTCATAACACTGCACTTGTATGAAGTATGTCTGCTTGTGTCAATTGAACTAATTTTATGTCAGTACATTGTTATCACATTTTTACATGAGTTGGAAATCTATTATGAGGATACATCAGGTGAATTTGCAGGTAAGAATCATGGTGGATTCATGCTGATATGTGGCAGTGGCTGGGAAATGGGTACTATGGCTCAAAAATCACATTTTCAGGTTTTTATAATTATATTTCATTTCCACTTTCTTTAAGACACAAAAGGAAAAAAAAATAGGCTTCTATCTTTTTTAGCGAGATAGTTTTCAAGATATCTCCCTTAACGTAATACCACTGTTTAGTATAAAATGACTCATATTTGGCAAATATGCTCACAAAAATCAAAAATTAACATAAGACAAAAACTAGTCAATGAACAATATACAACAATAGTATGCAACTTTATTCCATAAGTGCATTTTATACAAAATTCAACATATACAAACATTTTATTTCTGTGCTCTGATACCATTTTTAGTTGTTTGCTTGCGGTTAAGGTTAAGAGCAAATTTGGTAATCCAGATAGCCTAGTGATCCGAAACCTAATAATCGACGCATCCGCACTGAGAAAGAGTTCGCTGCGCGGTTTCAGTTTTTCAACTACAATCATTTACAAATTTACACATAATATGGATATTGCGTTAAATGGAATAATTTTGAACGGATTGTATATAGAAAAATTTATAAAAAAAATAATAAAATAACTATAAGTGTCGTGGAAGAGTAAGTTTAAGAATGATTAAAATAGACCACTATGTGCTACGTCAGTCACGTAGAATTTTTGCGTTGCACAGGTCATTCAAAAACTGAGGCTATAAATAGATCAGGGAAAATAAAACTGCTGCGCGGCGCATTAGAGTATTCTTAACATAACATGTTTGCGTCTTGAAAATAGTCAACTGCGTGTTAAGTTAAAATCGCATAACACATCTCTCCTGTAAGGTCACAGTTGCCGGTCAGCGAAGACGCAGCAGGACAAAATGAAATACACACATGTGCCCGCTCAGCACAACAGCTGAGGCTATTTATAAGCAACCTTAATAACAGCCGATTCCTTATCAGATCAATGGGAGAAAAACGGATAAGCCCAATACCATTTTACTAAGTGATAAAAAGAACCATTATTTCATTTTGTTGAGCAAAAAAAAAGTATTAAAGAAAAATGTTTTATTTTAATATGCAAATAAATTCCATTTCATTATTGTTTCATAATGATACGTTATCTCTTAATTAAAAAAAATCTTGACAATCGGAAATAATTTATCCATATTCGCTTGAACTCATAACACACATTTTGTGCGGTGAAAATGCGAATAACAAGTGACAAAAACAACAACAATTTAAACCTTTTTATAAATAACTATTTGTTCAATGTCAGGATAATATATGTAAGTGTTTCCGAATATATTTTTTCAAGACAGTATTTTTTAAATGACTTTTGATTTATTTTTTACTCATTAAATGAGTTCAACACAAACAAAAATAGTTGTAAATTGATGGCGCAATGATACATTGTTTAATCCCCACGACATAAAACTACTGCTGATCAACAAGTATGGTGGGATGTTGAGAGTCCAATACACTATCATGCGATGTTGCGTAGCCTCGTTGCTAGTGGTTTCTAGTACAGCGGGGTTTATTCTGATAAGTCTGGAAAGCGTTCTTAGGTTCTCAACAGGTAGCGGCGATTTTTTATGTAATCTCAATTGCACGGGTGATAACACTGTTCGGCGTGAATGCTGATTTTGAAATTAAGTTAAAAAAATTATGTTTCTGAATAATTAAATTCAAAGTTATTGTTTATTTTTTTCACTTGTTAGTCGTATATCCAACGCATGAAATATGTTCTATTTATAAAGTCGAACCACATAACAGTGTTCGTAGAAAAAGATTATACCACGGTAGATCACATTGTGTGTGTCCTCACATGGCTTTTTATAATTTTATTTCTTAACCATCAAAATATATGGTATGTTTATCTTTAATTAACATGCAGTTTTTGTTCAACACATTCAAATCATACTTACATAGCCTCGTCATACGAAAATGGGTCTTATGGTGTTTCGGCCAGTGTAGCTCAAGCCCAGCCTGCGCAATTGGGCAGTCTGGTCAGAGGCGACGCTGTCGGCTATAAAATCACGAAAGGTGTAATGGTCATATTATGCATCTCCTGACCAGACTTCGAGATGCACAGGCTGGGCTATAACTATGCTGGCTGTATTTGACATAAGACCCATTTTCGCATGATGTGGGTCTTAAAAATCTCATTGTGTATTGTAAATGACACATTTTAGCACAATGCTTTTCCATATAAAATTGAATTCAAACTGTTTTATTTATAGCACACTGGCAAATAAGGGTAGCCTATTCATGTGTTCAGGAACGATTTCCAGACGGACTGACCGAGTATGGCAAACATGTGTGGTTAGATAATTAAACGATTTCCCTCTTATCGTGACACTATACTCTTTCCGTAGTTTTTCGTTTTCTCATCTTGAAAGTAAAACTATGTAATCAACGCTTATCGATAGACCATTATGGTTTCTCCTGATGATAACAGACTCTGAAATTCAGTCAGATTGATTTAAACGCTTAATTTTAACTTGGCCACAATTTGTGTCTCAGTGTCGTCTGAACATGCAGAGAGTAGTCAGGAATATCTTACACTGAACAGTGTTACATCCTTAACGCTGTGCACAGACGCAGTGATGTGGCCAAAGTTCTCTCAAATCAGCCAATGAAATATTCGAATGTATTCATTCGGGTCTGCTGGCTTTATGTAAAGGTCATCTAAGGTGAAGTGCTGGGTAAATACGGTTGTTAAGGTCAGAGACTGGCTGACACCGTGTGAACTGCTAGTGCAACAAGTAATGCATCAAAAACAATGTACAAGTTAACAGCGCTGTGACTTTATGACTACCTAATTCACGAGTTAAAAGTATTGCTCGCAAATTTATTATGCCCCTAAAGTTGGGCATATAGTGATCGCACTGTCCGTCTGTCTATCTGTCTGAAATTCTGTCACACTTTGTGTTTAGGGTTTGTGTTTAGTTTTGTTAATGGAATTTCCACCATGAAATAATATTCTTAGAACTCGAAATTCCAACAATATTCATTTTAATATGATGGTGATTGCAAATGTTATTTTATATTAACTGGTTCTCATTTTACAATTTTCATAATATTTTTCATGCTTTCAAAACGTCTAAAAAGGGACATATTGTTGTTATTTTGTCTAAGTTATCTCTATAACATCAATAGGATGATAAACGGTGCACACACCTCATGACCTGTGCGTTAATATATAAGACACACTCTTTATTAATATGAATTGGTTGTGTTTATTTCAAACTTGTGATTTAAAAAACAATAATCTAATTTAAAAAAAAATGAGTTGCGTCAAAGGTTATGCAAGAGCGCACAACTTCAGTGCCTTCAGCACTTTGATTCAAATATTGTTTCCATGGTAACAGAATTTGAAAATTGATTGTTTTCCCCATTCAGCAATGATTTTTTGTCATTTTTTAATTAATTAATGAAAATAACAATTGCATTTATACATTTTATACATTTAAAAAAAAACAGACATTCCTAAAAGTATTTTAAGTCCACAGGACATTCGGTCCTGTGGACTTAAAAAACTTGCAGGACCGGAGTGGGATTCATAGAACCAAAACATCACGTCAACGACTTAAATTTATTGACATAATTATAATTGGAAAAATGCAATGGAAAATAAGCAACACAACACTGAACAATAACAAATTACAACACACTCACAGTATTCTACAGACAAATATTTAAACCAAAATTTAGTTCAAAATAAAGATATTTTCTCAATTGAAATTTCAATTATTGTATACTGGTATGCAAATTGCTGTTAAAACAAAAGTTTTCATATACTTTTCAGGTTTGTTTTCCCTTCTTTAATAGGATTCCTTCCCCCCAAATTTATTTCTTTAAAATCATGCAAATTTCCCAAAATTTTAAGTTTACATTGGGAAAAAGTTCCACCTTTCTCAGTTTTATGGATATTTCCCCCCTGAAATTGAAGGCCAGGCCTTTTCCTTGCATTAAGAAAAAGCATTGTTGATAGTTAAGTGACTGTCACAGTGACTCAAGAATGTAAATAAATTTATTTTTACACACAAAATCACATTTATTATGCTCCCCAAAATTTTTTGGGGGGAGCATAATTGTCGCCGCTTCGTCTGTCTGTGCGTGCGTCCGTCCGGATTTTTCTCAGCAATTAATGACCAGAATTCAATGAAACTTAATGGGAAGCTTCACTACCAAGAGGAGATGTGCATATTATCAGCGGGTTCTGGTCCGATGATTTTTTACAGAGTTATGGCCCTTTGAAATTTTCCATTAACTGTACATATATTGCAATTCTTGTCCAGGCTATTTCTCAGCAACTAATGACCAGAATTCAATGAAACTTTATGGGAAACTTCACTACAAAGAGGAGATGTGCATATTATCAGCCAGTTCTGGTCGGATGATTTTTCACAGAGTTATGGCCCTTTGAAATTTTCCTTTAACTGTACATATAGTGCAATTCTTGTCCGGGCTATTTCTCAGCAACTCATGACCGGAATTCAATGAAACTTAATGGGAAGCTTCACTACCAAGAGAAGATGTGCATATTATCAGCCGGTTTTGGTCGGATGATTTTTAACAGAGTTATGGCCCTTTAAAATTTTCCATTGTACATATAGTGCAATTCTTGTCCTAGCTATTTCTCAGCAACTTCTTACGGGAATTCAATGAAACTTTATGGGAAGCTTCACTACCAGCAGGAAATGTGCATCAGCCGGGTCTGGTCGGATGATTTTTCACAGAGTTATGGCCCTTTGTAATTTTCAATTGTACATATAGTGCAATTCTTGTCCAAGCTATTTCTCAGCAACTTCTTACGGGAATTCAATGAAACTTTATGGGATGCTTCACTACCAACAGGAAATGTGCATATTATCAGCCGGTTCTGGTCGGATGATTTTTCACAGAGTTATGGCCCTTTGAAATTTTCAATTGTACATATAGTGCTATTCTTGTCCGAGCTATTTCTCAGCAACTTCTTATGGGAATTCAATGAAACTTTATGGAAAGCTTCACTACCAACAGGAGATGTGCATATTATCAGCCGGTTATGGTCGGATGATTTTTCACAGAGTTACGGCCCTTTGAAATTTTCCATTGTACATATTGTGCAATTCTTGTCCGAGCTATTTCTCATCAATTTATTATGGGAATTCAATGAAACTTTATTGGAAGCTTCACTACCAACAGGAGATGTGCATATTATAAGCCGGCTATGGTCGGATAATTTTTCACAGAGTTATGGCCCTTTGAAATTTTCTATAAACTGTACACAAAGTGCAATTCTTGTTTGGGCTATTTCTCCCAACTACTGACTGGAATTCAATGAAGCTTCATGGGAAGCTTAACTGCCTTGAGGAGATGCGCATGTTATTCGTGGGTTCTGGTTAGATGATTTATTTAGAGAGTTATGGCTCTTTGAAATTTTTATGTTTTTAAACCATTCATCGTATTATTTTGTCCAAAGTTATGCCCCTCAAGACGTTTCCTTTTATCTGAATATATAGTGCAATATTTTGAAAAAAACTAACTTTGGGGAGCATCACCCATCTCGGACGGTTTCTTGTACTTGTTAGGAATTAATGCAGTATCCAAATCAACAAAACACATGTGGGATATCAATAACATAATAAAAACAGAATAACTTTTAAAAGCACACAACACTTATCGATATTAAGAAAATTGCATTGACAACAATTTCACGGTGGCAAAATTATATGACAACTCAGAATCATGCTACAAATGTCAATAAACTGGCAACAAAGATATATAAATTTGATCAGGAACAAACTGTTAATGCCCTGATTACAACGATCTGAGTTGCAGAATGTGTTTTTGTTTAACTGTAAAAACTGATGACATATTTACTCGGAAGTATTTAGTGCGCGTGCGCATTACATTTTTATGAATGTTAACAAAAATATGTAATTCTTTCAGCTCATATTTCTTTTAAGCTCTCTTTTATTTTCAGATTTTATTTCTATGAAATAAGTAAACTTCTGTTCTTTTATTTTTTACCGAATATTTGGACCGGCAATATAACATTTTCAATCGGACCTGCATTAAAAATAACAGTCAGGTCTGATGCGCGACGCTCGGCACTTTTGGGAATGTCTGAAAATATTCATATTTAAGGAGAAACTTCTAAAAATATCACCAGTATATAGCATTGATAATAATACTACAGCATTTTGTGTGTGGACAGTAAATGCGCAAACATACCATGCTTAGTACTTAAGGTGCATTGACTTCACTTTTCAAGAGATGTGTAATATGAGCACTGCCATTGCAAATTGAGTTTAACATGTTCCACATTTGTATACATCACACAATAAACATATAACACCATTTAATATGAATCTCACATAAAAATATTGTTGGTTGCCATAGACAATAATATATAAAAGGACCATAAAACACAAATTTGGTCTTTAGCTGTTCATGAATTATGTCAGAATTTTGTTTCAATACAATACGTACATTGTAAAGTTTATAATTATGCATATGAAAATGCAATTCAGATCTTATTGATTAATTTTACATACTTTGTAGTCAATATTGACTAATTAAAAATATAAACAAATTACAAATGCAACAATTTTCCTGAAATAAAAATATGTTGCACTATCATTCAGAATATTGATTATTGTACAAAATTAATGAACTCAATAACATGATTAACATTACATTGCAATGCATTATCTGTAATGTTAAAGAAAAACTGTGCTTACCATAGAATATTATACAGTGATTCAAATTCTTGGTCCAAATAGTTATCCAAAACACCACATACATATTTTAACATTTAACTTATATACAGCTGATCATTATGTCATTCGCTTCACATTGTGAAATACATTTTTGTCCCCTACCAGTTTTACCGGAGAGGGCATATGGTTTGCGCTCTGTCCGTCCATCAGTCTGTCACACTTTTCTGGATCCTGGGATAACTTTAAAAGTTCTTCATATTTTTTTATGAAACTTGAAACATGGACAGATGGCATTAGGTAGATTATGCACGCCATTTCATTTTGTTCCTACATCAAATATTCTGGTTGCTATGGCAACAAATTACACAAACAAAAAATCTGACAATTGTGGAGCTGGTAGGGGACATCATTGCTTGGCAATAGCTGATTTGAAATTTGTTTACAGATGATAACATTTTTATAAATAATTAAGCCTATAAGATCCACTTTTTTTAACAAATCATGGGTAGTGACATTCTTTTCTACATTGTAAGCACATTCATGCATAGTTGGGCAACAAATCTTTTGTCAAAAATTTAAATGTGTGCTGTACTAAGTACAAAACTGATAGGATAATATCACATTTAAAGTATTTCAAGTAAATTTGCTGATTATTCATCATAAATGTTAAACAAATTTGGAACAATATTCTTACAATGTTACGTGGTAGTTTTGGTATCAGTGTATTCTTGGTACTAGCTAGTCCTTCCTTGCCAAGTGAAGTAGCGATTGTTTGCAATTTGTTTTTAGTGATTGCATATGCGAAACAAAACGTAGCTTAACACAACTGTTTTCCTTCAATTGAGTATTTTTATGCTCCCGAAGGTGGGCATATAGTGATCGCACTGTCCACCTGTCTGTCTGTCTGAAATTCCGTCAATCTTTGCCTTTAGGTTTCGAAAAATGTGGAAAAACACTTTGCATTTAGGTTTAAAAAAAATGTGGAAAAAGGGGGGAATATGTCGTCCTATGGTGACAAGCCTTGTTGACTTGGTCTTTGTTGTTGTTTACACAGACATCATCAGTTAACACAGACATCATCAGATGAACAAGTAGAATTGCCAGTGTTTCAATGTCAGTTATGATGCCTGATTTAACAACCAAATATAAATGTTGATTGCTTAATGTAAACAAATATTGTGATTTTAATAATGTCAGTGATGTTAACAGCTTCAGTTCAAGGATTTTAGCACAGATGTTGACTTCCACATGTTTTTCAAAGAATTCTTGTAGTTGTTTTTGTTACTGGAGTCTTGAAGAGATTCCAGAATATTCAATTGAAGAATTGTCATGTTAAAGGAAATCTGAGAAAATTAACATGACTAGAATAATCCGACTCATGATCTACATCACTTGTTTTTCATCATTTTCACTACCATCCGAATATTCATGTATGGCTTTGATTTGATCATTGGAATTGTAAGGCAGGATTTTGACTTTCAGTATCACTGAAGCGAAGGAATTCAACCTTATTAAGTACATCTTAAAAAATATTGTATTGAATATTTTCATAAGGAATTGTGGTGCAATGATTTTTTGTGACATATTTTTTCACCTTTTTTTTTAATTGACTATCAGTTTCACGATGCTGCTATGGGTTTGAAAACAAAGACATTTGACCTTAAAATGTCAGAATTTCACTTAGGGGTTATTTATTATGCTTAGTTTTGTAACAAATTAAGATAAAACAAAGACGTGAAAACTGCCGTAAAATCAACACAAATACCTTTCTTATGATGTATCTTTTAATTTATCAACGGTGTATCGAATGTATTATTAACACAACGCCAGTTATTTCACTCAAAAATATGTCAGCTGCACCATTTTGCAAAACCGACAACTGCAAAATGTTTTGAGGGCTTTTTCGATATCGTAGTCATAGTAATTAAATGTCTTTTGTACAATTATTGCTTGTGTATGTGTTGTGTAATATTTAATAATTTTAAGTAGTAAAACCGTTGTTTTCATTCGAATTGCAGCTTTAAAAAGTGTGTTATTGGCCTGAATCTATTTGACATTTTGAAATCACGTTTTTCTCAACCACGTCATTTGCACCACAGTACCCAAAATCACTGCGAACGTCACATTTTATCAGTAATATTTATTACTAAGTTATTGTAAATGTGTTAGATAATAATGGGTTCATTATAGGGATAATACACGTTTTCGAGGGCATGATCATCTGCGGATGCTTGAAAAATCCGTTCGGAACGGATTTTGAGAGCGCCCGCAGATGGTCATGTTCGAGAAGATGTGTATTTTTGCTATTATTGCATAAACAAATCACACATAACAAATTAAATTAACATTGAAAACAATATGTCTTGTTCAATCGACATTGACAAAATAATTCGATTAATTCATATGACGTCATACAGTTCAAGGTTGTGTTTTACATATGCCTCACTCGGTCATCATCAGAAATGACGAGGCTTTACCTTCGGATAGGCAGTTTTCTATTTAAAATGTGTTTAAACAGAGGATTAATGCAAATTTGAAATGCAGCCGCGCAAAGTAAGAAATGAGGAATTATTTTGTCGAAATCGAATGAAGAAGACATCTTTTCAATGTTTTATTAATTAATGGATATGAAAAACACATAACAGGGCTTGAACGGCACGTGAATCGCCTTATAAATACATGATTTCTCCAGTTCAAGCCCTACGATTTAAGTACACAAACAGACCTGATCAGCTAAGTTATTTTTTCCTGCTTTTCATCTTAAGAAAATAAAAAAATAAGTATCGCGATTTCCGAATTATTTTTCATCTGCTTTCTTATTAAATTACTTAATATAAACAATCAATTTCCAAGCTTTCAAACGATGGTTACTTCTTAAATATTTAATTAAAAATGATAATAATTCGGCGGTCTAACATTGAAGATCGCGTCTCGCAGCCGCTTAAATCGACCGCGGCTGCTAGTAAAAGTTTTGATTTTAACTCGGCGCAATAACGTTAATAGTTCAAATAAACAATTAAAAATAACACATAAAAAAACGTCAATCTATAAGCTTTCTAATGAATGTTACTTGTCAAATNAAAAAAAAAAAAAAAAAAAAAAAAAAAAAAAAAAAAAAAAAAAAAAAAAAAAAAAAAAAAAAAAAAAAAAAAAAAAAAAAAAAAAAAAAAAAAAAAAAAAAAAAAAAAAAAAAAAAAAAAAAAAAAAAAAAAAAAAAAAAAAAAAAAAAAAAAAAAAAAAAAAAAAAAAAAAAAAAAAAAAAAAAAAAAAAAAAAAAAAAAAAAAAAAAAAAAAAAAAAAAAAAAAAAAAAAAAAAAAAAAAAAAAAAAAAAAAAAAAAAAAAAAAAAAAAAAAAAAAAAAAAAAAAAAAAAAAAAAAAAAAAAAAAAAAAAAAAAAAAAAAAAAAAAAAAAAAAAAAAAAAAAAAAAAAAAAAAAAAAAAAAAAAAAAAAAAAAAAAAAAAAAAAAAAAAAAAAAAAAAAAAAAAAAAAAAAAAAAAAAAAAAAAAAAAAAAAAAAAAAAAAAAAAAAAAAAAAAAAAAAAAAAAAAAAAAAAAAAAAAAAAAAAAAAAAAAAAAAAAAAAAAAAAAAAAAAAAAAAAAAAAAAAAAAAAAAAAAAAAAAAAAAAAAAAAAAAAAAAAAAAAAAAAAAAAAAAAAAAAAAAAAAAAAAAAAAAAAAAAAAAAAAAAAAAAAAAAAAAAAAAAAAAAAAAAAAAAAAAAAAAAAAAAAAAAAAAAAAAAAAAAAAAAAAAAAAAAAAAAAAAAAAAAAAAAAAAAAAAAAAAAAAAAAAAAAAAAAAAAAAAAAAAAAAAAAAAAAAAAAAAAAAAAAAAAAAAAAAAAAAAAAAAAAAAAAAAAAAAAAAAAAAAAAAAAAAAAAAAAAAAAAAAAAAAAAAAAAAAAAAAAAAAAAAAAAAAAAAAAAAAAAAAAAAAAAAAAAAAAAAAAAAAAAAAAAAAAAAAAAAAAAAAAAAAAAAAAAAAAAAAAAAAAAAAAAAAAAAAAAAAAAAAAAAAAAAAAAAAAAAAAAAAAAAAAAAAAAAAAAAAAAAAAAAAAAAAAAAAAAAAAAAAAAAAAAAAAAAAAAAAAAAAAAAAAAAAAAAAAAAAAAAAAAAAAAAAAAAAAAAAAAAAAAAAAAAAAAAAAAAAAAAAAAAAAAAAAAAAAAAAAAAAAAAAAAAAAAAAAAAAAAAAAAAAAAAAAAAAAAAAAAAAAAAAAAAAAAAAAAAAAAAAAAAAAAAAAAAAAAAAAAAAAAAAAAAAAAAAAAAAAAAAAAAAAAAAAAAAAAAAAAAAAAAAAAAAAAAAAAAAAAAAAAAAAAAAAAAAAAAAAAAAAAAAAAAAAAAAAAAAAAAAAAAAAAAAAAAAAAAAAAAAAAAAAAAAAAAAAAAAAAAAAAAAAAAAAAAAAAAAAAAAAAAAAAAAAAAAAAAAAAAAAAAAAAAAAAAAAAAAAAAAAAAAAAAAAAAAAAAAAAAAAAAAAAAAAAAAAAAAAAAAAAAAAAAAAAAAAAAAAAAAAAAAAAAAAAAAAAAAAAAAAAAAAAAAAAAAAAAAAAAAAAAAAAAAAAAAAAAAAAAAAAAAAAAAAAAAAAAAAAAAAAAAAAAAAAAAAAAAAAAAAAAAAAAAAAAAAAAAAAAAAAAAAAAAAAAAAAAAAAAAAAAAAAAAAAAAAAAAAAAAAAAAAAAAAAAAAAAAAAAAAAAAAAAAAAAAAAAAAAAAAAAAAAAAAAAAAAAAAAAAAAAAAAAAAAAAAAAAAAAAAAAAAAAAAAAAAAAAAAAAAAAAAAAAAAAAAAAAAAAAAAAAAAAAAAAAAAAAAAAAAAAAAAAAAAAAAAAAAAAAAAAAAAAAAAAAAAAAAAAAAAAAAAAAAAAAAAAAAAAAAAAAAAAAAAAAAAAAAAAAAAAAAAAAAAAAAAAAAAAAAAAAAAAAAAAAAAAAAAAAAAAAAAAAAAAAAAAAAAAAAAAAAAAAAAAAAAAAAAAAAAAAAAAAAAAAAAAAAAAAAAAAAAAAAAAAAAAAAAAAAAAAAAAAAAAAAAAAAAAAAAAAAAAAAAAAAAAAAAAAAAAAAAAAAAAAAAAAAAAAAAAAAAAAAAAAAAAAAAAAAAAAAAAAAAAAAAAAAAAAAAAAAAAAAAAAAAAAAAAAAAAAAAAAAAAAAAAAAAAAAAAAAAAAAAAAAAAAAAAAAAAAAAAAAAAAAAAAAAAAAAAAAAAAAAAAAAAAAAAAAAAAAAAAAAAAAAAAAAAAAAAAAAAAAAAAAAAAAAAAAAAAAAAAAAAAAAAAAAAAAAAAAAAAAAAAAAAAAAAAAAAAAAAAAAAAAAAAAAAAAAAAAAAAAAAAAAAAAAAAAAAAAAAAAAAAAAAAAAAAAAAAAAAAAAAAAAAAAAAAAAAAAAAAAAAAAAAAAAAAAAAAAAAAAAAAAAAAAAAAAAAAAAAAAAAAAAAAAAAAAAAAAAAAAAAAAAAAAAAAAAAAAAAAAAAAAAAAAAAAAAAAAAAAAAAAAAAAAAAAAAAAAAAAAAAAAAAAAAAAAAAAAAAAAAAAAAAAAAAAAAAAAAAAAAAAAAAAAAAAAAAAAAAAAAAAAAAAAAAAAAAAAAAAAAAAAAAAAAAAAAAAAAAAAAAAAAAAAAAAAAAAAAAAAAAAAAAAAAAAAAAAAAAAAAAAAAAAAAAAAAAAAAAAAAAAAAAAAAAAAAAAAAAAAAAAAAAAAAAAAAAAAAAAAAAAAAAAAAAAAAAAAAAAAAAAAAAAAAAAAAAAAAAAAAAAAAAAAAAAAAAAAAAAAAAAAAAAAAAAAAAAAAAAAAAAAAAAAAAAAAAAAAAAAAAAAAAAAAAAAAAAAAAAAAAAAAAAAAAAAAAAAAAAAAAAAAAAAAAAAAAAAAAAAAAAAAAAAAAAAAAAAAAAAAAAAAAAAAAAAAAAAAAAAAAAAAAAAAAAAATTACCTTCCCTCCTACATTTTTCTGGCCATGTTTCCTGAACCAAGACTATTTTTTTTGGCCTTAGTCGTTCGCAAGCGAACAACTAAAAACTGTGCTTGCCATAGAATATTATACAGTGATAACAATATATTCAAATTCTTGGTCCAAATAGTTATCCAAAACACCACATACATACTTTAACATTTAACTTATTTACAGCTGATCATTTTTTATTTGCTTCACATTGTGAAATACATTTTTGTTCCCTACCAGATTCACCCGAGAGGACTTATGGTTTGCGCTCTGTCCGTCCGTCAGTCTGTCACACTTTTCTGGATCCTGGGATAACTTTAAAAGTTCTTCATATTTGTCCATGAAACTTGAAACATGGACAGATGGCAATATGGAGATTATGCACGTCATTTCACTTTGTTCCTGCGTCAAACATTCTGGTTGCTATGGCAACAAAAAATACAAAAAAAAATCTGACAATTGTGGAGCCGGTAGGGGACATCATTGCTTGGCAATATCTTGTTTGAAAATTGATTACAGATGATAACATTTTTATAAATAATTAAGCCTATAAGATCCACTTTTTTACAAATCATGGGTAGTGGCATTCTTTTCTACATTGTAAGCACATTCATGCATAGTTGGGCAACAAAACCTTTTGTCAAAAATTTAAATGTGTGCCGTACTTAGTACAAAACTGATAAGATAATATTACATTTAGAGTATTTCAAGTAAATTTGCTGATTATTCATCATAAATGTTAAACAAATTTGGAACAATATTCTTACAAATATATAACTGACCCATACATAAGTGATCTGAAAGTGTCCATATACTCAGTATTACCAATGAAGAAAAAGCAAAATAAATCAAATTATGAACATGTGCTATTACCCCCAACCTGAATATATTGCTCTATTGTATGCTTATCCAGGCCTTTCAACATCAGGTTATTGGCACGTAGAATTTTTCAACACGTGTCACTTGCAAAATTCCCGTATATTATCACATTAGTACCACTATTGTTCAGCTGAAAGTCCCGGTCCTGAGATTGTGACAGGCGAAAGTCACTGAAGTATGTCATTGATGCTGGCACCTTTTATCAATAAGTAAAACTTGGTTTCCTCACCTTGGCATTATCACATTCACTGCAGGTAACAAATATAAAAAATCCCATCATATGGCTCAAACAACTCAGAGAAATCAAACCTCTCAAACACAATATGTTGGTCGTTATGACCATGCATTTGTATCTTTCCACGCTGCTTGCCAAGTCCGGTAATAATTGCATAACAATTAATTATTTGCATGTGTGTAACGACCCAGTCCACATATACTGTAAACAACTGCAACAATAATTTGAAAGATGACCATACCCTGAAAAATAGAACAAAACAGCTTAACAATATATCAGATAACAGCGACATAGTTATTTAAAATTGTTCTCTAAAAAAATTGATATGTAATACATTCAGAGGACAAGGGTTTTAAAGGTTGATGTAATATGGCGCATTTTAATGCCCCCAACGGGCAGCAGATAGTTTTCGCACTGTCAGTTGGTCGGTCTGTCTGTCCGTCGGTCCGTCACACTTTTCATGCCTGCTCTCTAATTCAAGTAGTTCTCATCCGATCTTCACCAAACTTGGTCAGAAGTTGTATCTAGATAATGTCCATGGGTCATCCTGGGCCAAAAACTAGGTCACTGGATCACTTATTGCGTTTCAAACATTCAGAATGGTGTCCGCTCTCTACTTCAAGATAAGATAATGTCCATGGGTCATGCTGGGCCAAAAACTAGGTCACGGGGTCACTCAGTGCGTTTCAAACATTCGGCATGGTGTCCGCTCTCTAATTCAATTAGTTTTCATTTGACTTTCCCCAAACTTAGTCAAAAGTTGTATCTTGATAATGTCTATGCCAAGTTCGAAAATGGGCCATGCTGGGCCAAAAACTAGGACACGGGGTCACGTAGTGCGTTTTAAAAATTCAGCATGGTGTCCGCTCTCTAATTCAAGAAGTTTTCATCCGA
>VMBQ01002458.1:120102-132240 GCA_007657795.1 Dreissena rostriformis | reverse complement strand
GCTCTATGTCATGGAACGCGTCACTTAAATGTTGAAGTTCAAGGCACTTTCTAACATCTTCTTCACTAGCGGTTTCTGGAAGGTTCTTCAGGATAACGCATTTGCCAAGGAGTAAGTCCATCATTGCAACTAAAGAGTAAGAAATACAACTTATATCAGCGCATCAAAAGTGTTCTTTGTCAATTAATATATATATTGTTAGCATGGAAACAAGGGCATTGGGTAATACATCTCTGAAGTATCAATAGTTCGGAACAATCCGAGATATGTGCATTACTATATTAGCCATTGGTCCCCACCGATAGGGGTCAAGTAACCAAAGTTATCATTCACAAAGCAGATAAAAACTCATCCAAACTTTCTTATCATTACATGGATTTAGGCTTATTTGTTCTATATGTTCATATTAGCAATAACATTACAAAATAACAATTACTTTAAATCATTGGAGGTGAAAAACGTTTAATACTCGAATGGCAATCTTATCATGATAATTCATACATAATTGCATCCAATTAGGACCGTTTGTAATTGATATTGCGCGAAAAAGAACATCACATTACAAATGCTATATTTGTTATAAAAAGGCAATAACACACTGAAAAAAACTGCGCGGAAACGAAGGGCCGGACGTTTAAACTGGCGAACAAAAGGACGGGTGTACATCGCGTTTGACGAATAAAATTATGAGAAACATTAATTGTACTCGCCCGAAAACTCAATCACATTAAAATAAAATTAAAATAAAAAATTGGACGATAGATAGGGCGGCGACTATATGCTTCTACACCATTTTGGAGAGCATTATACATTAAATACCATAACAAGAGCGTTTACAAATTCAACGTTCATAGCAGATTATATGGCGCAAAAAACAGTTTTGACGTATGAACCGGGTCTTCTGTTTTATGTTTTATGATATTTCTATAACAGTAGCAAAGAAGAAGAATACGTTTTAAATATCAATCAACGTGAGAAGATGATCCACAAATACTTGAATGCCACCCATAATTAATTTAATGTAACTTTCCTGTGGTCTGTCGAGTCGAGTCTGTTCTTATTGATGATGAAACATGTGATTTTATTCCGACTAGAACTATCAGATCGGTATTATACTTTTTAGCGCGTCTGGCACTGAGGAGGAATGTCTTTAAATTCTATTGTGCATTCATGCGTAAGAAGACCACACTATGTCCCCAAATCGGTGTTTCAACTGTTGTATGACGATGGTACATGGTGTAAATAGACCACATACGAAAAGACTATTTATTTGATGCAAATACAGGAGCCGTATTCACCAAAAATTAACTCAAATTTGAACTCAAACTCAGACTTTGACTCAGACTTAGACTTACTTAAGACAGACTCAGGATTTGTATTCACGAACGCGTTTGGAAAAAGACTTAAATAAGATTGTTTTTTTTATGACGTCAGGACTAAGCGAATTCTCTAGTAGAGAAAACGCGCCTAATCTAGTCAAAGATAGCACCAAACATTTCTGATATAAATTATAAAATGGACTGTTTGGCAGTTGAAGACAGCAAAACGAAGCGCCAGAAGGCTACAGATTGGTCCGAGCCGGCAGAGATTGGTTTGAATGCGCTGGTTCGGGACCGCTGGAGCCCGGTATGACTAGATACCGAAAACTGTACTGTTTTCACAAAATTACAGTAAATTTACCGAAAACAGTGTTTTAATATATGAAAACATTGAATATGAACACGAAAACATCGCTTATTTCCAGATTGTCTTTATGTAAAACGTTTATGTTCCTTTAATTTAATTTTGTCTACCAGAAATTTTAATAATCAGTATTAAAAATGTCTTACATATATATATTCTGATGATGAATTCTTTTCTATTACCATTGACTTAATTACAAGTACCGTCTTAAAACATATTTGAAACTTTGGTTAAATGCGTTATTAAGTCATCATGTATTAAAATCATGATTTAACGCCACTATCACGATGTAAAGGGGTGAAATATAACTGTTTTCGGTAATTTTAATGTTTTCGGTATCATGTCCTCGTATTATGTAATGCTTCCGTTTTTAAACAGGAATAAACTGCTTTCTGTTAAAAAGAAATAGTTAATAGATAGCATCATTTAAATGCGAATTGGAGTAAACATTCATTACAATCCGCGCGCTGTGAAAAGAGGGTTTAATGCATGTTCGAAAAGTGTCGTCCCAGATTAGCCTGTTTAGTCCGCACAGGCTAATAAGGGACGACATTTCCGGCTCAACTTGATTTTCGCCAAGAAGAGTCTTCCTTTAAACGACAAATACAATAACAGCGGAAAGTGTCGTCCCTGATAAGCCTGTGCGGACTGCACAGGCTAATCTAGGACGTGTCTTTACGCACATGCAATAAACCCCATTTTCACAGAGCGAGACTCGTATAAATAGTTTGTAAAAAAAGACGAATCCGCTTGGACCCCCTGATCAGTTTAACAGATGCAAGGATTGTCATTTCCGTTTTATTCGGTGAGCACTACAAAACGGAAACCGTCGCTTGTTGAAACAATGACAACATTCTTTTCCGCATTACATGGAACACTGACTCACTGTTCTTTCCTCGAATGGCGTATTTTTATTTTGGTTTTGGATTAGTTTGCAGACGGAAAAAAACTTCACGATAATGAGTGTTTATAGCGTTATTAAAAAACGTTTTCCTACCAACAAGAAGTGTCCATATTGCAAATTATTCGAAGTTGGTATACCAACGTTTTAATAAAACGTTCTTCACCCACCGTGAACGACAACGAAATGGTGGTCATAACATTTAACCATTATGCACATTTATATACATCGTTTATTTGTAAATTCACAAATTCATTGAAAAAAGAAAAGAAATTACTTAACGTACACAGTCTTACCGAATAATAAATTATTCACTTGAAATGCATTCAAGTGAGAGCTAAAAATAAATGAATCAAATTAACTTAATTGACCCGGAAACATCACTGAATTTAATTAATTTTGATTTTTTTTAAGTGACAATGTAATTTTTCGTTGTTTTATATTCCATTAGTAATGTCAGTAGAGGCATGAAGCGAAAAGAATGTAAGTTTTGGATATGTTTAAATTTATATTTCAATTTGTCCAGAGCAAATCTGAACCACTAAACGAGTTGTCAACTTGAAACTTAATATTATGGTAGCTCTAATTGGAGGGACGTGCAGTACATAAGATCCCAGTTATTGCCCTTACGAATGTTCATTCTGAATTTGTCCAAGTGTATAGTGTGTCTATAATAAGAGGTATTAAGAGGACACTTTAAAAGTATGGAACTTGCATTGATGGAATACCAGTTCTTAAAACTGTAATGACAATACCATCTGAGAAAGCAAGCACTGTATAATATGTTATTATTTAGTATGCAAGAAATACCATGCATACTTTGAAATATAACTAGCATAAAATATGTCAACATTAAGTACTAATGAATATGCGATATCTATTGATTTAAACATTTTAATTACATCCATTCTACATGATTGAACAACAATATTGAAAACCTACGTTAACTCTGTATAACGCAACGTAGAATCATCCTGTGTGAAAACGTAACACCATTGTCCACTTTCGATTTCGTTTTCCCAAAGGAGGAAGTATTTGTTACACGAAGATTTATTTAACCCAAAGATTATCTACTCTTAGTACATGAAATAATTAGGATGAATTATACTTACCCTGATGGCAATGAATAAGACTGCATAAATGTAGTGTAAATATCGTATGTGTGCGTTTTAATTGCAAAACTTACACCCTAATAAAAAACTTACACCCTAATCAACGTTAATATATATATATTATAAATATATATTTGCTTTGGAGCAACTAATTAAAGTTTGTCCTCTACAGTAAAAAATCGAGCCTGTGTCTGCTCAATAATATGGTTACAATTTACAATTGCTTAATCAAATTAAGAATGTATTAAACTATATTGGCCTCATTAAGTACAGCTAAAAGTAGTAGGTATTTTTGGTTAACTACAGAACCTATTTCACGTCTCACAATAAGTTACATACATAAAATGTTCTAATCATTTCAATAAATTGCAAAAAAAAAATATTACGCAGAAGATAACGCAATTATATCAGCAGAATTAACAAATATTTATGAGAATACACGTATTTAGAGTATGAAGCTCTTCATTTCAAAAGCTAAATTGTGCTCAAGGTACCCATTCTTTTTTTCGGGAAGCAATTCAAACCAGTATCGTGTATCACGAAATCCCGCCAATACACGCATAGACGTACTGAGAGAACATTGGTAACACTACACGTTTTCAGCTAAAAACTATAAATGGCAAGAGGCGGGCATAACTATGGATAAATTGACACAGAGCAGCATTTGAAATTTTTTTAAGTTGTATATATCGGATTTGTAGGTTGAGCTGCTGTTTATTTGCATGTTAAGTGGATCCGAAAATATTCCATGAAATGTGTCATGCCAAATTGTATAATATACAATTCGGACATGATAATTCCTAGCAAAGAACGTCATGTTGGATGCATATTTTAAGGGGCGTCCTAATTTTGTAATGTATTGTCCAATATAAATGGTTGACCCTCAGTGTGCTTTGTTGCTGTCAATAGTCTGGTAAGTAACACAGCAAGGTATGCAGTTTAAGTGTGCTCGCAATTGAAAATTGCAAATTGACGTTGACATCCAACAGAACAGTCGCGACAACTGTTGACACGTGCACACTATTTTGTGTGGACAATGCATGGTGACCTTATAGGGAAACAGTGTGCATTCGTAATTTGCACAAATTCTAAAATGTTGTTTGGTCTGTTTTCAGGTGTTGACATTATCGGTGTGCGCAAGACAACTCAAATCCAGACCCCGCCAGGCCGAGGCCGAAGCCTCGAAACCGAAGAGTGCGCCATACCCAGGAATCTAATTGTGCTTAAAGTGCATATCGATAGACTATCTGAGATGGTTATGAACATCAGCGCAACTATGAACAAAACCGATAAGAAACACGTGATTAACTATAGAGTTGTTGTAGAAAAAGATCCGCAACAGTTATTAGAGGAGTTTCGGGGAAATATAATTGAGCAGCTCAAACAACACATGAAAGGTACAGACAATCTACAATTGGTCCAGATTCTAAAAAGTGCTAGAGCCAGTGGTATTCATCGGGATATTCAGGTCAAGGAAGTGTTTAAAAAAGCATGTACTCGGTATGTGCATGTTAAGAGGTACAGAGAATGCATCAACAAAATTGCAAGAATAACTGGTAACGACGTTGCAATAATAAGAGCCATGCATAACCCGGACAGTAAGTTAGTAAGGATAATACGTTCAGCACTTGTGGTTTTAGGCGAGGATAGACAGAAGTTGGATAAATGGGAACATATGCAACCATTTATCNAGTTTTTTTATTAATTTACGAATAAAGTGCATTTAAACCATGCACTTGCCACCAACAAATGCATATTCTACAGCATTTATCGCAAAAATACATTCTGTCATTGTATTGCAACTCAATTACAACATAGACAGACAGACGGACAGCACATATGGATTCAGTTGTATCCTATATCTTCTAAACAGGGTGTATAATATACAAATTATTTATAGCGCCTTGTTTTTAAATTAATGAGTATTAATTAACATTGGAAATAAATATTTAATTTTCATTACATTAAAGACCAACAAACGAAAATATAATTAAATAATCGGAATAATTTATATTGAAAATGTTTGGAGAAAAAATATCACAAAATGTTACCTCGAACCACCGACTAGTTTGAGAAATAATTTAACGAGCACCGACGCGCAACCAACTGCGTCATGACAGTATGACTATCTATTGCATATATATATATATATATATATCTATAGGGTAATTGCTACATCTATAAATATATTTGTAATAGTAATGAAATCAACATTTATGCGAAGTAAATGTCTTGATAACAATTTAAAATAGGTTTCCCTAATTTAGAAAACATCCATTACAATAGTTAAGGATACATAAAAATATGTTATTAATTTTTTTCATTCAAACAACAATTATTATCTATAAAATCATGATGTTCACGTTCATTAAGTTTGGAGATTATTTTCACAAAGACAACAAACAAACGCGGAGAATTATAAATTTGACAGTTGTATACAATAAATGAGAACAATTGCAAAATGCACACATCGCATATATACTCACGTATCAGCGATCGCACCAAGTTCTTGTTTGACAAAACGGCGTCCGTACCAGCTGGAAATTTGACAAATTCAACACTCTAGCTGTCAAAATGTTACTGACCTGTGCACAGAAACGGCTAACCGTTGCCTGTGAGTGTGAGTGTGACAGGCCAGTACTATCTCCCACTGTTAGCTGGAGGTCGCCTAGTACCTCGGAAAAGTACACACTGCCAGGGCGTCCGGAACTGGCAGGCTCCGCATCGTATTGCGGCTCAATTATTCCTTGCAAATATTGCAAATAAATACGATTCCCGGTCGGGTAAAACGATACCGTTTGTAAAGTTCAATATCCCTTTAAATCTCCAAAGGGTTGGTACGATCTAGAAACACTCTTTAAATTCTATTATTAGTATGACGCAAGTAGCGCGTGCGGCGGCCATTTTGTAAAGTAAACGCTCATACGACGTTACGCCATGATTGTATAACGTAAGTATAAAAATTGCAGACTTAGCATTTGAGACTTATCTTACTGAGTCTGAGTTTAAAACTTACAATTTTATGTTTCGTGAATTAAGTTTTGCAAGGCTAAGTCTGAGTCTGAGTCAGAAACCTGAGCTGAGTCTAAAATTTAAGACTTACGTACCTTGGTGAATACGGCTCCTGGAGTCCTTCTGATGTTCAGGCTGGTGAGCTTTCACTAATTTACCCAGTAAGGCATCTGAAACCAGCGAAGATATATAAATGACCGGTGATTTTAATTAAAATTGCATACACTGGGAGGAGCTTACCAACACTGAGGGATGTAGTGTTTTCCCTAAAGCAAACATAAAAAGGGCTGCAAGCCAAAACCCTTATGGATTACAAATGAAACATTATTCCACATTTAAAGTAAAACAACATGCTTGGACAAATAGAGAATGGATAAAAAAATGAGCATATTACTGTGTCAAAAATACAAAGAGAGACTATGAAAGAAAAATATTCCATAAACTTATCAATGAGCCTTAACAGTTTTCGGGATATGTAAAGAGTAAAACAAACTCTGTAGATGAGGGCTTCAGTCTAAGAGATGTACATATATATGAAGAAGAAGTTTAAAGATTGCTTAAATAATTGTATAAAAGCAAATCTTTGTAGCCAATATTAATCAATTTTGTTTAACTTGCAGGGCCGGATTGGGATTAATAGGACCGTAACACCAAGTAACCGATTCAAATATATTGACATAAAGATAATTGGGAAAATGAAATGGAAAATGAAAATAAACAACAAAACACGGAACACTGAACAACTACAAATCACAACATTCTCATACAGTATTTTAAAGAAAAAATATGTAAACCACAAAATAGTTAAAAACAATGCAATTTCTCAATTGAAAATACTAGAAATGTATACTGGTATGCAAAGTGCTATTACAACAAATTTTTTAAGAAACTGTTAGTTAAGTGTGGGGTAACCTGAAGAATGCCAATCAATATTTACACAAAACACACATTAATACTGGTTAGAATTCAATGAAGTACCTTAAAACAACATAACACATATAGGATTTCAATAACATAACAGACTCAGTTTTAAAAGCACAAAGCAATTATCAAAAATAAGAAACTTTCAATGACACATATTTCCGGGTCGCAAACTTATATGACAACTTAGAATTTAAATACAAATGTCAACGAAATGGTCACACAGATGTATAAATCAATGAAAATGTATTTTTAAACGTACATTTGAACGGAAATGAACTGTTAATTCACCGATTACACCGATCTGAGATGTAGTGCGTGTGTGTTAAACCGGAAAATGACTATTTACATAGATTTACTCGCATTGGAGGAAGTGTTCGGTTGCATTGAACCACATAAAAGGATAAATGTAATATTTTTTTTTCTGTTCGTATTTTATTTTAGCTCGATTTTATGTTCACGTTTCAATTCAATGAAATAAATAAACTTTTTCCCTTGAATAAGTTTTCGTCATGTCTGTCTAAGAAGTCCGCATGATGGTTGGCTATTAAAGGACTTTGTCCTTACTAACGAGCCCAAAAACCACCGTACAGGTATCTTACAGGTATATCATTGACACAAATTTATTTCATGCAGAAGTTATCATTTGTAAACACACGCGCATAATATCATTATCAGCGATATACAACCATTCTTCATTAGTGTACAACAATATTGAAAACCTACGTTAACTCTGTATAACGCAAAGTAGAATCATCCTGTGTGAAAACATAACACCAATTTCCACTTTCGATTTCGTTTTCCCAAAGGCTGTAGTATTTTTAACACGAAGATTTATTTAACCCAAAGATTAACTTCTTTAATTACATCCATTCTACATGATTGAACAACAATATTGAAAACCTACGTTAACTCTGTATAACGCAACGTAGAATCATCCTGTGTGAAAACGTAACACCAATTTCCACTTTCGATTTCGTTTTCCCAAAGGAGGAAGTATTTGTTACACGAAAATTTATTTAACCCAAGATGATCTACTCTTAGTACATGAAATAATTAGGATGAATTATACTTACCCTGATGGCAATGAATAAGACTGCATAAATGTAGTGTAAATATCGTATGTGTGCGTTTTAATTGCAAAACTTACACCCTAATAAAAAACTTACACCCTAATCAACGTTAATATATATATATTATAAATATATATTTGCTTTGGAGCAACTAATTAAAGTTTGTCCTCTACAGTAAAAAATCGAGCCTGTGTCTGCTCAATAATATGGTTACAATTTACAATTGCTTAATCAAATTAAGAATGTATTAAACTATATTGGCCTCATTAAGTACAGCTAAAAGTAGTAGGTATTTTTGGTTAACTACAGAACCTATTTCACGTCTCACAATAAGTTACATACATAAAATGTTCTAATCATTTCAATAAATTGCAAAAAAAAAATATTACGCAGAAGATAACGCAATTATATCAGCAGAATTAACAAATATTTATGAGAATACACGTATTTAGAGTATGAAGCTCTTCATTTCAAAAGCTAAATTGTGCTCAAGGTACCCATTCTTTTTTTCGGGAAGCAATTCAAACCAGTATCGTGTATCACGAAATCCCGCCAATACACGCATAGACGTACTGAGAGAACATTGGTAACACTACACGTTTTCAGCTAAAAACTATAAATGGCAAGAGGCGGGCATAACTATGGATAAATTGACACAGAGCAGCATTTGAAATTTTTTTAAGTTGTATATATCGGATTTGTAGGTTGAGCTGCTGTTTATTTGCATGTTAAGTGGATCCGAAAATATTCCATGAAATGTGTCATGCCAAATTGTATAATATACAATTCGGACATGATAATTCCTAGCAAAGAACGTCATGTTGGATGCATATTTTAAGGGGCGTCCTAATTTTGTAATGTATTGTCCAATATAAATGGTTGACCCTCAGTGTGCTTTGTTGCTGTCAATAGTCTGGTAAGTAACACAGCAAGGTATGCAGTTTAAGTGTGCTCGCAATTGAAAATTGCAAATTGACGTTGACATCCAACAGAACAGTCGCGACAACTGTTGACACGTGCACACTATTTTGTGTGGACAATGCATGGTGACCTTATAGGGAAACAGTGTGCATTCGTAATTTGCACAAATTCTAAAATGTTGTTTGGTCTGTTTTCAGGTGTTGACATTATCGGTGTGCGCAAGACAACTCAAATCCAGACCCCGCCAGGCCGAGGCCGAAGCCTCGAAACCGAAGAGTGCGCCATACCCAGGAATCTAATTGTGCTTAAAGTGCATATCGATAGACTATCTGAGATGGTTATGAACATCAGCGCAACTATGAACAAAACCGATAAGAAACACGTGATTAACTATAGAGTTGTTGTAGAAAAAGATCCGCAACAGTTATTAGAGGAGTTTCGGGGAAATATAATTGAGCAGCTCAAACAACACATGAAAGGTACAGACAATCTACAATTGGTCCAGATTCTAAAAAGTGCTAGAGCCAGTGGTATTCATCGGGATATTCAGGTCAAGGNATAATCCGCAACAATTATTAGAGGAGTTTCGGGACAAATAATTTAACAACTCAGTCAACACATAAAAGGTATGTACAGGCAATCTACATTTGGCCCAGTTTCTAAATAGTGCTAGAGCCAGTGGTCTTCATCGGGATATTCAGGTCAAGGATGTGTTTTCATAGCATTTATTCGGTACGTACATGTATATGTTAGGAGGTACAGAGAAAGCATCACCATAATTGCACGAAAAACTGGTAACGACGTTGCAATACTAAGAGCCATGCATAACCCGGACAGTAAGTTAGTAAGGATAATACGTTCAGCACTTGTTGTTTTAGGCGAGGATGGACAGAAGTTGGATAAATGGGAACATATGCAACCATTGATCACACTTCTCGAACCAAACAATCTCTACCGGCGGATCAAGAAGGATAAACATGGCGAAAACATTATTACATGCTGGGGAATTGGAAGATATTGATTTGGTTAAGCTTAACCAGGAAGCCGCTGCTTTTGGAAATTGGCTACAGGCTGTGTTTGAAATACACGAGCTTAATTATTAGGAGAGATCCTTGCATATGTTATCGAGTATTTGTTTAAACATGTTTCGCATTTATGCCTTCACATAAAATTGTGTTTTATTATTTCAAGAATACGAAATCGTCATGTTTACACGTGTAAGCAAACTTGCCAAACATACGAAAAACGATTTTCATAATAGCGTACTGTCCACTTTCCTAGAAAGGTTCACCGAACATGAATGATGTATTAACATTAATGAAAACCAAACCAAATAACAAAGTAAAGTGGAACCTTATTGTTAATTTATATTTTATTACTGTAACAGTGTATTGTTATATTCACAGTCAGTACTGCGTCCGTTCTGTTCCACAACTTTAAGAAAGGTTCCGGGGTATCGTTTTATTAACAGAGTTACGCTAGCGTATGTCTACGATTTTCGTAAGTCCTTGCGTACGTTTGAAATTTTTGCGCAATTGCGTTTTACTACAAAATGCGTACGTAAGTTTTAACGTAACTTTACGAACAAAAAAAAAGCATGCGTAGGCATTAAGTATTTTCGTAAATATGGCCTCGTTTTTTCCGAGAAGAAACGCCGCACGAAGGAGAAATCCAAGGATTTTTAGAAATCGACCAAACTATCTAGATTTTCTGACAGAGCAAGAAATACAGCGCAAGTATAGACTGTCAAAAACACAAATCTACACAGTCCATGAATTAATTAAGGACGACATCTCGCCGCAATGTAACAAAAGTCACCCATTGTCGTCAATGACGAAGGTTATATACATTTGCATATTTTGATTTTGTTGTACCATTCGAAATGACAACTTGTTATAGCGACAGTTTGCCTATGCATACAGAAAAAGTACGTGTCAATAGAGCTTGCTTCCCCTTGTGGCGTCCTTGACATTGTCAACTTTTTATGAAAATTAAATAGACCAGTTGAATGTTATTGTTTACATTCGGGATTTTCCGCGCATGCGCACTGACTGGTTGGCAAAAGCACTGGTTACAGCAACGTAAAACATATATAAAGGGCTTTTGTTAAGTCAATAAATTGATAACTAAATCCGAAACAAACATTAAAACACCTGAATAATATTGCAATTTAGTACCAATAAATGTAAATTCATAAATATAATTTCCCCTTTATAAAAAAAACGAATTAGTTATTAGCATCAGATTAAAGGTGGTCGGAAGACTGAACACTGACAATTCCACAACACAAAACTATAAATTGACTGTATTCTTTTTTAAAGTAAGACCTAAATAAATGATATTTAAAAAATAATAATTTGATTATAATTTTAAGTGGTGTGGATGTGACATTGTTAATTTTAATCAGCGATCGAAAGTGTAAGAGGTGCATTGAATCAATTATAAAACAAAGCCCTAAAAAGGCCTGAATTCATACAATCTTTAAATGTTATGGTAATTTTATCTTGCATTGAAT
>VMBQ01002458.1:44829-119541 GCA_007657795.1 Dreissena rostriformis | reverse complement strand
GAACGCGTGAACAAAAGACAGAACTCTATCATATGTAAAAAAAATACATTGACATTGTTTTTTTATATAGCTGAATCCAATGAGCAGAGCTGAGATCGCGTTCAACTTGGCCCACAGTCGTTCAAGGATGGTTGTAGAAAGGGCTTTTGGACTGTTGAAGTCACGTTTTAGGTAATTAATGTTATAACAAATAGATTTCATGTGTTCATGTTTGTTTGTGCGTGGGTGAAAAATTGCAATGGTTTCATTTTTGTGTGTTTTGGGGTTTGTATGTGTGAAAAATTGCAATGGTTTTGCGTTTGCTCAATAACTTCTTTATACATGTTCAGATTTTAATAATACTTGTCATGGGTATTAACCACAAGAGTATGATGTGTCGCGTGAAAGACTCAAGATGCTAATCCCTTTCTTGGACAGAAACATAACTAGTTTTGCAACTCTTTTAGATAAAACTGTAAGAGAAAATACATTGTACTGTATTGAATAAATATCTTCAATGAAAGTAGGCTAATTATCACATGCTGGTATATCCACATGTTTTCTTCCAGTTAATTTATAGTATTGTATATTTATCGTAGGTGTCTTCACAAAACTGGAGGCTTTCTACAATTTTCGCCACAAAAGACAGCTCTGGTTGTGACTGTATGTGCCAAGCTGCACAATCTGTGTGTCAGTGATGGTCTCCTTGACATTGATGGCATTGAGGTAGAAGATGATGATGACAATGTACAACTGCCATTGGAAAACCCTGACCTGAATGCGTTGCGTGCACGGGCTTTACTGATTGAGAGATTTCACTGAAAAGCGATTCTATATTAATTATCCCACGCCATAGGCGGAGGGATATTGTTTCGGCGTTGTCCGTCCTTCTGTCCTTCTGGCACTTTTGTGTCCGGAGCCATATCTTGGAAGTGTTTTGGCGGATTTCATTGAAACTTGGTATGAGTGTATATATGGATAAGAGGATGATGCATGCCCAATGGCATTGTACACAATCTGTTAAAAACGGAGTTATGGCCCTTTGTATCTTGAAAAAATGGTTTTTAAAATAAGCTAGAGTTTTATATCCATTGACACATGAGTCAGAGCCATGAAAAATGCCATAGTGGTTCTCAATCATCTGGGGGTGCTTCACATTCAACACCCGTAGTCCTATGGGCTAAGGTCAAGGTCACACATTGATAGATTTTATTACTATGTGATATTCAGTATCAAAATATAAGAAGTAGTTCAAACAATGACAAACTAGTTCTAGATAGTTGTACACAATTTTAATAACCTTATCCATTTCACACCATATTTATTACATGGCATTTATAGCAATTTGCCACTACAATTGTAATTTGATATTTATAGCATTTTCCATTTATTGTACTTCACAATTTGATTTTTTTGCAAAAAAAAAACTTTGAATTGTAAAAAAACAAACATCATGAATAAATGCTTAAACAATGATTATTTATTCTTCTTTAAGTGGAGCTGCAAACAAACTTGCAAGAATTTCATTGGTTCTGCGTTGTTCTATCAACATTGCATTTAGAATCTCATTTTGATTGATCAAAAGTTGCAGGACTTCTTCATGGTCATCTGAAATAATAAACGGTTTATTTTTAGTAATAAAAAGAAATTTAGGCAAAATAGACTTTAACAAAGGTAGAAATAGGTAACGACTCGCCCCATTAACGACTCGCCCCATAATGACTCGCCCCTTGGTGTATAACAATTCGCCCCACCTAAATTAGTTATAAATATTCATTGTCAAGACATGTCGTGTACAGAACGTCATATTCATTTTTTGTATAATGAATATAAAGTTATGCACACTACATATTCTTTCAATGCCATATTTTTATGCATCATCCACATACGTTTTATCTTTACGATGAATACAGCAATCTTAACAATGTGTCTAGAATTTCATTATTGTATATATATTTTATTAAAATATAGGGCTGATAATGGTTTTAAACCAAATCCGGATGGTTAACATACTATACATAACCTTAAATTCATATTCATATTTTATTTTATTTATATAACCAGATACAAAATAACATTTTCTTTTGATAGGGCGAGTCGTTATATGTTTGGGGCGAGTCGTTATATATGTGGTAGGAATCGTTATAAAACAATTGGGCGAGTCGTTAATGGGGCGAGTCGTAACAGTACCAATAGAAACACGACATGACTGCGAAATTTAAATAAATTTACATAATTCAACAGTTTATTTCTTGAAATATTACCATCTTCACTTGTCTTCCGCCTCTTGTTTTTAGTGCTTGGACTCCTGTAATCATTCAAATTAACATACATTGAGTTAACATGTATCACGATTGGTATAATAATTGGAATAAAAAAACACCTTATGTACATTGGAAATAATGACATTTGTATTACAGGAATTGTGTGGATATTAATAATATTTATTATACTGTTGAAATGTATTCCAAATTAACTGGTTATCTTGTTTCAGTTCAACATTACTGAATGTATCGTATTAATACTAAGAGCATTTTTAAGGAGTGTTTTGCAACATTATTTATATGTTCTAGATGAATTGCTGAATACACACTGTTGTTAACCAATAGAGGAAATAAAAAGAATTTGTTATAACGCACTGCACATACATTTTTGGTTTTTGCTTTGGAGTTGCGACTCCTACTACCACTTGGGGTTCAACAGCTACAGCGGGCTCAACACACATCTTACTGGATGATTGGCCATGATCCTCTGCAATCATTGGCTGTTGCGTTCCTGTCATTATTGAAAACAGAGAAAATGTTTTTTCAACTAAAATGCCTTTTAAAACAATGAGAATTAGAGCTTTGTCACTAAGTTGACGGATACCCCACTCGCTGCATTGAAACAGAATACGCACTAAGTGAATCCGTGACCTAGTTTTTGACCCGGCATAACCCATATTCAAACTTTACCTAGACATCATCTAGGTACTACTTCTTACCAAGTTTGGTGAAGATCGGATGAAAACAACTCGAATTAGAGAGCGGACACTTAATACGGACGGACGGACCGACAGACAGACAGACAAAGCTCACTCCTATATACCCCCCTAAACTTCGTAAGTGGGGGTATAATTAGATGCACAAGTACATTTGGCGATAGCAGTAGGGTGTTATTAGCTGTCACAACGGCGGCTGTTGTAGTGGAACGGTATGGTAAATTATGTAGTTAATGACAGTAAGTATAGAATACTTATTTATTTGATTATTGCAATAAGGTATGTTACTCACGTTGCACAGTGGGCTCCACACACATCTTGGTGGATGATTGGCCATGACGCACCTCAATCATCGGCTGTTGTATTCCTGTCATTATTGAAAACAGACAAAATGTTTTTTCAACTAAAATGTCTTTCGAAACAATGAGAATTAGCAGCACAAGTACATTTAGCGATAGCAATGGGGTGTCATAAGCTGTCACAACGGCGGCTGTTGTAGTGGAACGGTATGGTAAATAATATAGTTAATGACAGTAAGTGTAGATTACTTATTTATTTGATCATTGCAATAAGGTATGTTACTCACGTTGCACAGTGGGCTCCACACACATCTGACTGGATGATTGACCATGATGCTCTGCAATCATCGGCTGTTGTGTTCTTGTCATTATTGAAAACAGACAAAATGTTTGTTCAACTAAAATGCCTTTCAAAACTATGAGAATTAGCAGCACAAGTACATTTAGCGATAGCAATGGGGTGTCATTAGCTGTCACAACGGCGGCTGTTGTAGTGGAACGGTATGGTAAATAATATAGTTAATGACAGTAAGTGTAGATTACTTTTTTATTTGATCATTGCAATAAGGTATGTTACTCAGTTGCACAGTAAACGTGTCCAAACCACCGAACCCCACAATCGACTCTTCGCCAATAACCTCTATCATCTAAAAGAAATTAGATCTAACTGTACGGTAATCAACAATATAATTTGCATTAAACTTAGGCCTAAAAAAGTTGTATGTTTCCGATAACCCGACCGACACATACTTTTTGTACCAACCCTTAACGTTTGAAGTTTGGCCATTTGAAGTCAAGTTTCAGCAAAAAATCACTGTTTTTGATTAATTCGTTAAACTGGAATATTTTATAAAAAAAAAATGAGTGTGCCGTCTTAGAATTATATAAAATCATGTTTGCATTGATGCTCGGAAAACTTTTGTCAATTAAATTACCTTGCTAGTGGAACACAACATGTAAATGTAAAAAAAAAATATAAAAAATACGACGACCATAACTTAAAAAAAAATGATACTGGATACATACATTATTTGATCCACATTTTACTATACATATTGCAATATATAACGTTTTACTTGTGTAACGGAGATACATAACAAAGCGATTTCTTTATACTATAATCTAAAACGCATACAATTAAAAATTGTTAACAAACTGTATGCATTTTTAATATGGCGTGTTATTTAAGCACACTTGATCTATTGTGATCAGTCTATGTTTGGCATCCGCCTGCTTGCGTCGTGCGTTATGTGTTGTGAGTCGATTGTCTCTGACCCTCAGGAAACCACAATCTTGCCCAACCTTGATGAACTGTGGTAAGAATGTGAAGTCAAATGGAGTCATAGTGTCAATATATTAAAACCTTGTTACCGCCATAAAAGCTACAGTAATGACTCAATTTTGAAATTTGGTCTTATTTTGTTCTTACCAATACCAAGGCAAGGTTCGAATCTGGGTCAAAAAGGCTCAACACTAGGTCGCTAAATCAAATCTTTGAAAACAGTTGTAACAACTCTAGCAGCAACATTTATAACTCAATATTCATGANTGGATACATACATTATTTGATCCACATTTTACTATACATATTGCAGTATATAACGTTTAACTCGTGTAACGGAGATACAGAACAAAGCGATTTCTTTATACTATTATCTAAAACGTATACAATTAAAAATTGTTAACAAACTGTATGCATTTTTAATATGACGTGTTATTTAAGCACACTTGATCTATTGTTATCAGTCTATGTTTGGCATCCGCCTGCTTGCGTCGTGCGTTATGTGTTGTGAGTCGTTTGTCTTTGACCCTCAGGAAACCACAATCTTGCCCAACCTTGATGAACTGTGGTCAGAATGTGCAGTCAAATGGAGTCATAGTGTCAATATATTAAAACCTTGTTACCGCTATAAAAGCTACAGTAATGACTCAATTTTGATATTTGGTCTTATTTTGTTCTTACCAATACCAAGGCAAGGTTCGAATCTTGGTCAAATAGGCTCAACACTAGGTCGCTAAATCAAATCTTAGAAAACAGTTGTTACAACTCTAGCAGCAACATTTATAACTCAATATTTATGAAACTGTGTCACAATGTTAACTAGTATATTGACAATACGTCTGGATCAGTTTCGGTTAACCATTGGAAAATAAAGCGTGTTACCGTTTTGAAGCTATATTTATGACTCAATCTTTAAGAATCTTGAACACAATTTTCATATTTACAATTTAAAATTTTAAATAGCATGTTCTAATCTGGGTTAGAAAGGGCAAACAAAATAAGCAACCTTGTCAAACATTTTTAACAATAAGAGGTAAACCAGTATTTAATGCACACATTTATGTCATTTATTGACAAGTTCCATCATTGTTTAAAACGTATAAGGAGAATGACGTTGATATAATTTAATGATCAATATTCCTACACGATCAGTCGTTAAGCTCGGATTAAAACTCGTGATACACCGACACTCTTCCAGCCTCTCTATGTACATTAAAACTCGTGATACACTGACACTCTTCCAGCGTCTCTATGTACATTAAAACTCGTGATACACCGACACTCTTCCAGCCTCACTATGTACATTTTGAGCAACATGGTCCAGCTATATATTTATTATTACATATGTTTAATACCTCCAAATTAACCCAAATGTATATGCATTTAACAGTTGAAATATTATCAATAAAGTGATTTGCAGTTTAAAAGAAAGTCCAGCCCAGTTTGAATCTAAGATCTTAAGATCTACTAGGTGTTCCAATGTTAAACAATATAAACCCTTCAAACGTGTGCTTCTATGTCCGCAAAATGTATAGAATCGACGAAAGCATAATACACTCTATACTACAGTATATGCTTGCCATTTGATTCTATACCTTTGTCATCAACGGTACTTAAACTAAATGCACCCATCTATGTCAGGCCATATTGAAGTGTGCATTATTTGGTCATATTATGTTAAGTTATTGTCGATACAGATTTCACAATATACATAAATGTGTTGCAAGGGTGATATATTACCAACTTTTAATCAACCTTTATTTCGTTTTTAATTGGGTTCATTTTTACGACTTGGTGAGAAACACCAGAGGAAAATGTCCGTGGCTCGCTATATGGTTAAATCCGTATAAGAAGACCTCGCGCTAAGGATAAGAGATGTTGCATTGAAAGCCAAATCTACTGTGTAGTATGGAAAGCCATCAAAATCGTTTTTGTTCATGTGCAAGCCGATTAAACAACTCACTGTTTTTGAATAATCTATTAAACTATGTTTGTTGTGTAAAATGAAAGTGATGCATACATTTTCTAAATAACTGACGCTCTAGTAACGCATAATACTTGTCTAATAGAATATATTTTTACTAAGCATAATTTCCATTTTATCAATTAATACTTAGTACGATTTCGATTATTTGTTTAGAATTATAATTTACTTAACGATGGTTTGACAGTGTTTGTCAATTTTCATTGTGCCAAAACAAAGTCTATTAATAGGTCCCTTTAAATCCACCTATCAAGCTCTTTACTTTAAAACATGATATCAAACAATCGTTGACCTAAATAATGAAACATTCGTCACGGTATAATCGATTTCATAAAAGATGTGTCGGAAATCAATGTCATGTTAATGGTGTATGTATAATAAGTTTCTGTAAATATCATTTGTCTCTTGCAGTTACTTCTTCATGTAAAAAATGTCTTTGCATATGAGCTGTACATTCTTATTAAATTAAGTAAGTTCAAAACAAATACACTAAAATTTTGACAGATAGGCCTGATATAATTGATTACTGATATATATTCGATTATACATCCACACATTACGGATTTTGATGTAATGTGAATACATGAGAACTTAATTAAAACTTTTCAAAACAGATACAATGTTATGACTTTAAACATTACTTGAAAGGGCAGATGGAGCGATACAAGAAAAAAAACGAAATTATAGTTTTATACAAATAATGTTCGCTTATATAGTTAAGGACGTATTAAAGTGAGTATAAACGATTTTAATGTCAGCATGTTATTTTCTCAACATGAAAATGAAAGACGAATGTTTAAAAAAATATATATTAACTACCGACAATGATAACATGTTTTTGTGTACTTCAATGAAATTCATAACTACCAAGTTTACGCCGATACCGACACGTTTACTCGTATTAGGTTTAGAACCAAAGCATGCGTCTTTGTGTCCTTTGAACACATCTGCACATACTAGTAGGATTTCACAATAAAATACTTGTCTTGTATTTATTAATGCGTTTTAGACTTAACAACATACACTTATTTGCAATAGTATAAAACACCAATTTTCTTGATGTTCTTATACACTTCTGAAAAGCTTGTATTATATTTATATATTCATAATATTTTATCTGTTTCAAATAAGATAAGATCTTATTTACTCGCTAAAATGAACAAACACGTGGATATCATTGGGAAATTCGCACCATTCTGTAAATATTTGTTCATAAGACACATATACACAATCTTAGGTTATGCAAGAAATACGAGCAAACGCGTCGGTATCAGCTTAAACTTTGTCGTTATAAATTTATTATACTAAATCCAATTACATGTACATGTATCAATACAAATACAGACAGTTAATATATGTTATTAAACATTTCTCGTTCGTGCTCTTACTTTGGTTTAAGATTGAGAAAATACGATGTTGACATTAAAATCGTACACACTCGCGTTTAACAAAAGTCTGTGTTAACCGGTCCAATCAAGTCAGATCAATTCTTCCTGGTCCGAATTGAACATTTCTTATCGGCGGAATTACTGTCCCACTTCAATATGCAAGACGTAGATAATCTCGCTATGCTTGATATCAGAGAACAATCTTTAATGTACTTCAGATATATGAACTCGTAAATTAATTAGCATGTCAACATGTTCCACAAGTTATGCAGCTTTACTGTTATCATTATGAAATAACAAGACACAATTTATATTTTAAGCGATTGTATTGATTCGCAAACATAGTTTTGTCATAAAATTCTGTAAATGTTTATTTGGCCATGTTTGTAGTCGGACAATCTAATTTCACCGGGTAACTACGCAGATCGGCTAGACAATAAACGGTTTGTTGGTTTAGCTTACATTTTTTATTACACTCTCCGTTTAATCTTACATGTTTGATTTTACTCTCCGTTTATTCTATCACTCTGATAACTGGCTTTGTAGCCAAATGTGATGTTTGTTGTGATTTTCTTTTTAAGTTGGATTAATAACAGTATACAGTTTAACATGTATGTAAAATCGTGTTTGATGTTTGTTTAACAAACCGCATGTCTTTATAAAACCTCAATGTGTTTTTTTTTCTGGCAGCAAAGATTGTTTACAATGAACAGTTTGCAGTTGTTTGTTTTGATTACGTTTATTTCGTCGCGTATGCGGACGCTTTCCTGACCAATTAACATACGTATTTTAGAATAACAAGCAAAACACCAAGGATTTAACATGTTGCTTAAATATTGGTTATAATGTTGTAATGAAAGTATTTTCCATCAATTTTGCGAAATATTTACGACGTATTCGCTGTATTACACGTACACACCATTAACTGTCGGACTAGTGAAGTCCATTTTGATATTGTTTATATAATACTTTCTTTCATGAAATTATCAATTATATTTATCGCTATGCATATTTTTGTTTCTCTTATCTCATCTTTAAACACTTTTTTCAGATGTCGAAATGTTTTTAAGTAAGATTGATTATTTAAGATTGCAAATGATTTAATGGCTTAAAACGATATGTTGTAAAAAGTATAACATGTTACTTTTTATACTAGCAATCATGTAAAATAATATAAGGCTGAATCCGATTTTTGATAATTTTGATATTATAACACTGCATAGTGTGTGGTATATAAGACAATAAAACATATCGACATTGAAAAAAACACATAAAAAACACTGTATTGTCCATGGTTGTTTCTGCCATTACCATTCCTTACGATAAATCAACCAAATGTTGTTTCTTTTGTTTCCGTTAAAGTTCTTTCAAGGAACAGTTCTTACTGACATGCAAATCTAAATAAAATTACATTCAGTGCAATATCTTCGTTACAGATCGTGATTTCACAAGCAATAATGGGCAATACTGTTTCCCTTCAAGATAACACCGACGGTTCTGAACCCTGGTTCATGGTCACGTACCTTCCGAAGAATGGCGACCTGAGTATGGTATACAGCGGGGAATACGACCTTTATACGAATAACAAATCGAAACTAGGAAGCATTGTAATACTCCCTAATGTTCCGGAACGCGCAATCAATCATCACATTACAGACGATAAACTAAAAGAATCTCTGTGTCAAGAAACATTACTTAATCGGGCGGTGTCTTTAAAGGTGATTATCGAAGCAATTCTAGGTCATGCGGCACAATCACACAGCGGTATTACCCTGACAGATGCTGACAAGGTTAAGATAATGTACTTCTGGTTGACGAAACAAATTACAAGCACTACACCTGTTTTGACATCAGCAGATCGCTATTCTTTAGCGTATCAAATAAATCAAATCAGGCAATGTAGAAACACATGCGCTGTCCTGTTTGCTTTAATGTGTTTCTACGCAAAGATTCCATGTGTTATCATTAAAGGCTTTGTTAAAGGCGATAGTTTCTATCCCCAAGAAAGACTGAAGGCAAAATATACACGAGAATGGAATGCAGTGCTAGTAGATGGACATTGGAGGCTCGTTGACGTTCTTTGGGGTTCTGGGGAAACAGTGGATACCCGTTATCTCTTTCCCGATCCGGAAATGCTGAAGTTTACACATTTCACTGATAATGAAACATGGCAACTAGTTGACAAACCAATGACACAATTAGCATTTGAAGCACAGGCGTTCATTAAACCTCGATTCTTTGAGTTAAATATGAAAATGCTGTCTGAAAAGCACAGAGTAATAATATGTGAGGAAGGTGAACTCGAGTTATGCTTTCAACTTGACAGTTCTCAGGCTTCTAAACAGGAATTCAAATTGCTGGCAAAATATTATAATGAAGAAAAAATGTGGGAGCTGGAAAAGCTTGACAATACCAATCTACAGATTGATTTTATTCAGAAGCGTTCGGTGTCAGATCAGAACGATGAGGGCATTGATATGCAGACGGACTTAAATGGAGAATCTCGGTTCTCCAGTGCTACGATATTGTCAATAAATATTCGGTTCCCAAGAGCTGGATTATACAAAATTGAAATTTGCGGTCGATCAAATGATGTCTGTAAGGAGTTTGACTGGATTGCGATTTATAATGTTCAAGTTAAAATGGTACATGATTGGCTGGTATTCTTTCCTAAGGTGGAAAAGATCGGATGGGGTCCTAACCCTTATTTTGAGGAATGTGGACTGAAAGCAATATCACACACAGGGGGCGAGATCACTTGTATTGCTGGGCAGGTTTTGGAGGTGAAATTCGGACTTTTACCGAACGCAAGAACTAGGAATGTATCGTTAAGTTACACGTTACAGGAGGTGGCAAATCTGTATGACGAACAGCCTGAAGAAGATAATAGTTATGCTCGAGATGGTGCAATCAGTTCATTTTCTCCATCTAAAGATGGAGTCATCGTTGTACAGATGCCAATTCAAAGAGTTTCCGAAATGATTATGAACATCAATGCAACGCTTAATGCCACTGATAAAGGGNGTTACGTTACACGTTACAGGATGTGGTAAATCAGTATGACGAACAGCCTGAAGAAGATACTAGTAATGCTCGAGATGGTGGAATCAGTTCATTTTCCCCATCTAAAGATGGAGTCTTCGTTATACAGATCCCAATTCAAAGAGTTTCCGAAATGATTCTGAACATCAATGCAACGCTGAATGCAACTGATAAAGGGCACATCATTAATTATAGAGTTCTGGCTAAAATAGACCCAAAGCAGAAAATGGAAGAATTTCGTGCTGAAATAATTGGAAGACTCACTGAGGGTGTCAANCGCGACAGAAAGGTCGTCGACATATTCCGAAAGGCCTGTGCTAGACACAGGTACCTATTGAGGTATATTAAGTGTCTAAAAGCTATTGAACAAATCAGCAATACTGATATTGCATCTCTCAGGTCAATGAACAGACCAGATGATCGGCTTGTATGCGTTCTACGTGCTACACTGGTACTTCTAGGCGAGGAACTGTCAAAGATCGTGACTTGGGAGGACATTCAACCACANTGATCGGCTAGTATGCGTTCTACGTGCTACATTGGTACTTCTAGGCGAGGACCTGTCAAAGATCGTGACTTGGGAGGACATTCTACCACATCTTACAAATCTAGGTGGTCAGAAAAGCCTAAACAGACGGCTTTCGAATTTTGAAATAACTGACGATGATGTTTGCAACCGTATACAAAAAGCCAAGTCGCTCTTAGGGGACACACATATAGATCTTGTTGAAATGATGGGAGTAAGTAGAGAAGCGGCTGCATTTGCGCACTGGATAGAAGGTGTCTTCCAGTTATACGAACTGAAGATGTCGAGTGACTAGTGAACTGACATAGAGAAAAACATCATTTTCATTATATATTTTGTGTGTTACAGGCCTGCCAATCTACTAGTATGAAGCTATACAAACTAAACAATAGCGTACTTGATTGACAGTTCGTGCTACATTTTTGAATAAACAGTTGACGATATAATGAATGAAATCATATGGAAACAATATATTGATGTATTATGTTCATAGGCAATATTTGAGAGATCGTATATGTGAATATATATTTAATCAGTATTTTAATTTTATTAATGTGATTATTATTTCTTAGGTTCAGATACAAGACATTAAGATTATATATTATTACTGTAGGCTGCAATGTCAAATGCCGCTGAAAACGTTCATTATTGTTAGCTATAGCATACAACATCGCCTTTCATATCAGTTGTGTTATTTGTACTAATCCATTAAATATTAAGTCATTGGTTCTACAGTTGACAAGTGGTGGTGTGGGTGTGTTATTTTGTCACACCAAGCTAAATATGATATGNTATGTGAGTGATCGTATATGTGAATTTATATTTAATCAGTATTTTAGTTTTATTAATGTGATTATTATTTATTAGGTTCTGTATGTGTGTTATTTTGTCACACAAAGCTTACTATGATATGATATCATAAAAGTCATTGATCATTTAACTACACAATAACACATTGTTTAGCCTCACGGTGTAAATGACAATCTAGTAATGTCAATACCGCATTGCAATTAAAACACATGCAATATATTAAAAAATGAATAAAGATTGCATTCAAACAATTCAACAACATGCGTTTCCTGCATTAGTTTTCAATTTGAACTTGTGTAATGTATCAGCATTAATTACGTTACAATAATGTAACTGCTGATATGAGGGAAGCGATAGATTTATTATGCAGCGGGTGTGTTTAATTATTGATTTGGTGATAAATGGATGTTTTAGAATTAAGAATGTTGTACCCCATGTGCAGTTTATAATATAATGCAACAACTAATTCAAAATCAATTTTTACAGTTATATAAATAAGGATGTACGGGTACACGTGGTAAATCGATTGTAAAATCGCATACAAATGCGCTTAATAACAAGATCAATAGTAAATTAGTAAGGTCTCGATCAAGACTTTAAATATTAAAAAGAAACGAAACAATTAACATTTCGTCGCCNAATCAATATTTACAGTTATATAAATAAGGATGTACGGGTACATGTGGTAAATCGGTTGTAAAATCGCATACAAATGCGCTTATTTACAAGATCAATACTAAGGTCTCGATCAAGACTTTAAATATTAAAAAGAAACGAAACAATTAACATTTCGTCGCCTTAAAATTATTTTCGCTTACAAGAAAGGGAAAATGTTTCTTGTCTCTTTTCGCAATAATATAAGTATCCTTAATAGTAATGCTCTTTTTAGCTTTTCCACTGCAATTAGTATTTTTCCTTTCATATGCAACTAATGTAATGTTTTCATTTACATCATCTGTGTCATAACATCGCGATTCAACGGGAAGGATTGGTTCACTCTGAATATAAACTGGAACGTCATAACTTGTAATTTCTTAAAAAACGGATTTTTTCTTAAACAGTTTGTCGTGGTCTACCATCAATAACATTATCAATATCATCATGAACGTTAAAAGTCTCATTCTCAGTGGCATTTGCTAGTAAATAAGCACTTGTGCTTACTTAAACGTTTTAATTGATTTATGCTTTTTAATATGACGTGCACAAATGCGTCTCTTATTTTAAGTTTCAATTGAAGACCATAAACCGTGTTGACTGTTTACAGGTGGAAAAACAGTTATAAATAATGAAAGCTCTTAAACAAGGGTTCTAGAAGATAGCACAGCTTGTAACAAATTCATCGGTGCATTAATCTAAAACAAACATATTTTGTTTTGTAGATAGCGCAATGTAGTTTTACGGTGACGATTTATTATCATCAGAATGCGAGAGCTATACCGCTTGTATTTAAATAATCGCCTGAAAAGCTTTTAAACTTAATACATGAACACCAATACACATGTTTAATACGTCAATGTAAAGATAAAAGCCTACTTGAATCCTTCTTTGTTCCCAAAACCCAAGAAAGGGTGAGTGTATTTTGGTGTACTACCACACTGCTGTGGTAACATTTTAGGTTAAGATTGAAACCGTGCACTCGACCATCGATTATTCACCAAAAAAAGATGTAATTTAAGGATAAAAATTCTTTGATGGACCAATTGACGGACTTAAATACCCTATTGACAGGCCAGACTGTTCGTTTACTAATTTGAACATGATGTAGAATAATAGTGGTTAATCATTTATTGACAAATTGATATGTCGAACCAGATGACGAATACGCAGGTTATCGTTTATATACATAAACGGAATAACAATACTTACATAGCGAACTATCAATGTCGTTTGGTATGAGAGTTACCGTCAGATGAAGTTGGGAAAATAACACAGTTCCTGTAAAGTGAAAAGGTGAAACAATCAGTGTTACTATTTTGTTCATTGATTAAAGATGTCGACAACACAACTATTTATTTTCAGGATATATATGTGCCAGGAACGTTTGTTTGCTCCCTTCTAGACACATTCATATTTGACTTCAGTGATAATATATTGAACTTTGGCAAATATGCATTCGGTGAATATATCCATTTTAAACTGATAAGATGACTCCGTTCATCATAAATGTTAAGCTGACTTCATTATTTATTAATGTATATCTCTCTTTACACAGAAGTTTCAATGTACTTTTCTATTATTATTATCATTATGACTATTATAAAAACCTACCATGAGCTTATATAGGTCAGAGGAGTATGTGCAATTACATTAAAACGAATTGGACAGAGGCTATTTCCCGTTGTCAGTTGGCTGGAGGTAGAAGTGTGATAACAGATTCCATTCGTGGGCATTTCATACAGACAGCAAATACCTCGACTTTCTGGGTTGAAAAGTACATATCAAGAGAACTGAGCGAGAATGGAAAATATTAATAAAATTGTTTGGAGTACAGCTTAGATATTTAAGAAATGCATTCTATGTAGGAACTCACAAATACTCCACTTTTTTTTCATGTGTGGCAATTCGGAACAATTCCTCAAGTCTTATGCTCTAACCATTGACATTATAATATAAATCGCAAATTACATGTTTATGATAATTTTACTTACACTGCTACATAACATTTATGTATACGTTATATTTGTGAATAAATGACCTTGAAAAAAGTTCTTACGTCATTACAATCTATGTTTCCTTTGTAATCTAGTACGGTTAGACCCTTACCCTTTTGCAAAAGTCTGTGAATATAAAACAACAACATGATCGGCAGATTGGAGCGATGTTAAACATGGAAACTGCAGCGACACGTGGAAATATGTGAGTTGTCAAAGTACAACGCAAGGTAATCCCCTTTGATAACTTCTTACACCACAACAACATCGCAATCTGTAATTGCATCGGTGATCACTGGAGCTTTTACTATTCGATCCTCCAAATCAACACTTGCCTTACCCAAATCGTAAGCTGAATTAAATGATTCACTAAGAATAACGACGATTGTACAACACACCGGATTAGAAACATCTACGATTGGATCAGCGTTGGCCATCGGACTAGGTGTAGGCATTGGGATTGTATTTTGCATTTGCGGAATCACAATCGCAGCTATACTAGTTCGAAGGTAATATTGAAGCTTCTTTTTTCTGTATATTCAGCCACTTTAGAGCTAACCTTACATTGTATCCACAATGCAAATAATTACAACTTTAGAAAGACATTAGTCCTACTCTTAACTGAAAAAAAAGCAAACTTATTTACAAATACGATATGTCCTTAGTACCTGAATAATTCTAGGAATGGAACTTAGCAATTTAGCTTTTTCGAATATTGATTAGTTATATGTTCAGTTAGTGTTTTGAAATTAAGAAAAATAATAAACGGTTTTTATAATGACTGGCTTTTTCTTTAAACTATTGTATAAATTATATACAAAATGGTTTTTAGTAAAATAGCACCATATTGAATTATTCAAATATACAATATTTGCTTAATAGTATTCACTTTGTTTTACAAAATTGTTTCTCGAACTGTAAATATGTTATTATAATTAACGAGTAGTATGCTTACAAATGTATTATCTGTACCCGCAACAGAAATCGCGATCATCTAAGTGAAGACCAAGAATTTAATGTAGTTGTTGGCCTCGGGTCATCACAGGTGTGATGTGCTGATAAATTTGCTCTCTATTTTTACATCAAAAATACATGTTTATAGTGATTAAGTAATAGTAAAATTTAGCACAACATGTGCATGAATGTACTGTGCATCTAGTGTCAAAAGTGGAAATTTGAAAATATTACGATATAAAAGGATTTATTTGAAAGTGTGAATTTCAAAAAGATGTACATTAGTTGAGTGTTTGTTGAATTGGAATTCACCGGATACAATCTTGAGAAAACCCCTGTGTATACCTGTGTTCACCTGGATTATACCTGGATTAAAAGCNTTTTTTCTGTATATTCAGCCACTTTAGAGCTAACCTTACATTGTATCCACAATTCAAATAATTACAACTTCAGAAAGACATTAGTCCTACTCTTTACTGAAAAATAAAAGCAAACTTATTTTACATATACGATATGTCCTTAGTATCTGACTAATTCTAGGAATGGAACCTAGCAATTTAGCCTTTTCGAATATTGCCTAGTAATATGTTCAGTAAGTGTTTAAAAAAACATGGTTTTTAATAATGACTGGCTATTTCTTTAAACTATTGTATAAATTATATACAAAATGGGTTTGAGTAAAGTAGCACCATATTGATTTATTCCATTAAACAATATTTGCTTAATACTATTAACTTTGTTTTACAAAATTGTTTCTCGAACTACAAATATGTTTTGCCATAATAATAATAAGCGAGTAGTATACGTACAAATGTATTATCTGTACCAGCAACAGAAAATCGCAATCATCTGAGTAAAGATCAAGAATTTAACGAAGTCCCTGGAAGGAATCCGATAGGACTAGATACGACAATTGGTAGAACAAGTGATTTTGTTGTCAGGACAGAAGAGATAGGATCGGAAAGTGTGAGGCTTTCGAGCGATAATGCATAATGTTCAAAAGGTGTCATGTTGAGTGGAAGCTGACATATCAACAATCGCAAACAACGTTTGAAAGTTAAATCATTCTTTATTTTACCCTTCCCCCAAATGTGGGGTATTATACCCTGTTTATAGGCATCCTACGTGGTGTAAGTATAGTTACCTTAAAGCAGATTTCTTTATAAGCTACAATTCACTAATTTCGGATTGCATTATCTTTCACAAGAACCCGCTAATCCTTCGGTACAAAATATGCTGGTCCATTGTATCCAAACGAGTTATTTCATCCAATGAGATAATTATATATGGTTCAGCTTTGCTTGTGCCTGCAGATAAAAAAGCTAGCCTATTCCGCCATATGTCTATTGAAAAAAATGCACTTAGCATTGTCGATAGTCCTGTGGGATATATCAATAATTTATTAATGGTGGAACACTACACAGGAAACCCAATGCAGTTGTCAGACGTTCTTTAACTAGGTCGTCAAGCAATCCAGTTTTAAATGTTTATGTAATATGGGCTTTTTATGGGGAATGACACCATCTAAATTTAACGTAATACAATAATAACACATTACAAGTTTGAAAAAAAAACAAAAAAAAACGAAAGACCCGTCACAAGCAGAAAATGTTTATGTTTAAATATCAAATATATATCTGTTCTGTCGAACATATTGCCTTCGTACAGAAAATCGGAATTATAATATTAAATTACAAAGAATCTATAAATGACATTGCTATTTCGAGCTATCTGAATCGTTTGGGTGGCTTTTGTCATTATATTATAAGATAGTGAGTTGATTATTTAGTGTGCGATTATAGATTGGTACCCCTTGGATTCAAATTATACATGTGTATGCTTTCTCATAGAATGTTACCCAATCCTTTCGATTTCACCACATCCCTGTAAAGTTAAACTAGAACATTTATCATACAAAACACAATTAACAAGAGTTCCGCGGTCGGAGATATATGCCCCGCCCCAAACAGGGCCTTGATTTTCACCATTATTGTGACAGTGACATTGACCTTTGACCTAGTGACCCCAATTTCAAAAGAGGTCATCTACTGTCCAAGGCCATTGCACATGTGAAGTATCAAGTAAACCGGTCAATTGGTTGACGAGTTATTGATCGGACACCATTTTCACACTTTTTGTGACAGTGACTTTGACCTTTGACATAGTGACCGTAATTTCAATAGGGGTCATCTTCTGGCCAAGGTCAATGCACATGTGAAGTATCATGCCAATCGGTAAATACGTTGATGAGTTATTAATCGGAAACGATTTTCACACTTATTGTGAAAGTGACCTTGACCTTTGACCTCGTGACTCCAATTTCAATAGGGGCCATCTACTGTCCAAGACCAATGCACATAAGAAGTATCAAGCCAATCGGTTAATCCGTTCAAAAGTTATTGATCGGAAACGAACTGATCTACCGACAGATACCCAGACCGACCGACAGACCGACCGACCGACAGACGACAGACCTTCATCCAGCTAAACAATATACCCCCTATTCTTCGAAGGGGGACATTCAAATTCGTTATTGCTATACCGTTTTTTTTTATCAGTAGCCAAACATAGGGACACCATTGAAGGCTACCATATATATAACTAGACGCGTTATCAATAACTAGTTACATACGAACGAAAAACACACACTTATAATATAATAGATGGATAGATAGTTGGTGTAAACCGGGAGTATTTATTTATGTTCATAGCATAAATTTATGAAAAAAGAACATACTTCCAAAAGTGATTTTAAAATGCATTTCTATTAAATCCTGATGCTTGTAATATAGTACACCTATAAACTACATGCGTGTGTGATAAGCATTTAATTTGGCCATCGACTGAGCGAAATTGTTCACTTAGCAAATACAGGCTGATAAATGAACGAAGGAATGTTCAATATCCATCGTCCCTTATCTTGAAAAGTTTGATATAGAGACCCTTGTATTGAACGGTGTATGTTCAGGTCTTATCAATACCGTCAACTTGAAGGCTAATTTAGAGTTTCATTTTTGAGATACGCTATGTGTGTACAGCGATTTATTTCTTGTTATAGGCTTAGTGTGTTTTGAAGCTAGGTCGATATTTTTCGTTTCATTTTTTAAAAAAAGTTATGCTTTTTAAGATGTGCAACTCGAAACAGTTGTCGTGTGTGTGTTGTCTTTAAATATACATGGATTTATTACTCTATGACTTGTCACGTTATCAGAGCTGCATTTGCTATAATAAACCCTGGTGATAATTGAATTTTTATTTAAACAAAAATCATCTACTGTCACGTTGATATTGTTCATGAATCTGAAGTTCATATTTTACGTTTCTACGTATATAACTTATGTCGACAATGAAGATAAAATTCGTGTTCGCTAAGGCAATACTCATCATGGTGCTGATGAGCAACAAAGTATTAGGAAGNTTACCCGAATAAAGGTAATCCATAATGTTAACGTTTATGTAGGTTTACATTGATATTGAATTTTGATCTAAATAGTAGTTTAGTTTTTGTGTGAAAACATTTAGCTAAAACAGTTTGTTTTCAAATGGACAGAAGCAAACCGGTTTGGTGTATTCGGTGATATGTATATAATCGAAAATATGGTTCGATTGACACACCAGAATAACTGAATATGATATTGGTTTCATGCCATACATATTAAACATACATTGTAATGTTAACGTCCGGTATTCACGCATACTGAGCACATACTACCTAAATGGTTATATCTAATATTCTAACATGATTTGGATTTTATGGTGAAGATTTTAAAAATATTTAAAGTAAAACGATTATGCTGGTTATGAAGGCTGTGGACACGGTACTCTATTATAAACATGATTTTAAGCGTTAAATCAATACTCAAATGACGACGGATGACGCAGGAACTGAACAATTAGTGTATGGACATAATTTGTGTTAGTTTCGTTAGGCTTGTTCTATTATAACTATCATTTTTTCTTTGTTATTATTTCTTTTGAAGGTCCGTGTACAGTACAGAATTACTATGTATACACTGGTCCATGGTATGAGGCCACCAAATGCGCAGTTAACGTGACCTTAGAAGACCTATTTACCATTCGAGCACCACCAGGTGATTACTGGACACAGGAAAAGGATGGGCCGAACTGGAGCAGCATTGGTATGTCACCTTAAAAAGTAATTGATATTTAATTCAGGAGAATGAACGTTTGAGAGATTAATAGTTTGGTATACTTATGTAATTAACTTGTAAAAACTCTATTCCAGCAATACTTTCAAAACTAAATTTTTCAGAAATTCCTAATGGACATCTTACTGACCAAACACAAACACCGCGTTTAAACCTATCCAGCAATAACGATATTGTTTTAATTGTATAGTGTCTATACGCCCAATAGCATTTGACAATGTTGGATTAAATCGTGTCAATACACTAAGTTCGTACTAAAGGTACTGTGTATGTATTTTCTTTTCGTACTCAGCTTCGTACAAACAAACGAGTGTTAAGAGAAAAACACACCAATAAATTGTCTTGAAACTGTGGCCCGTGTTAGGTAGACAACAGCTGGAGCACTTATGAACTGACATCAGAACAGAAGATGCGTAAATAAACAATTTGTACGTACTTTATGAGAATTATGCGTTGGCTGAAGGTTACCCTTTGTTCATAATTTAGATTGAGATATTCTATTTAAGACGGACCAAACCTTCCGGTGGATCAATTGTATACTTGTGGTACAGTCAGTGGTTCTCTGGTCCAATTCCGTCAACCAGAATTTGAAAACTGCACACGCTCGTATACAGTACTTTGCATGTTTGGTAAATTGTGTACTCACACTGCATTAAAGTGTATTTAGTAGTATAATGTTACACTAGTATTTAAATATATAACAGCATACTAAATACAATTGAAATATGTTATGAACTACTTATACATATATATTGAGGGAATATTAATATAATTATATACTAGTAACCATACATGGAGCTAATAATAAAAGTGTATATAAAATGCCTTTTTACAACATCTTGAATACGTTGTTTGATAGCATTAGAACTATGTATGTGTATTTTTCTTATAGATGTACTTCCTCTCACGCTCGACTTCGCAAGTACCTGTTTTAAAGGTGCGTCGTTTTAAGCTGAAAAGCACAGCTACCAATACATGTCTATATTTTGAATATACTGAATTGAAACAGAAGCTTATTTGAATGGTTATGATTTTAAGTTAAAATATATTTGACAGCAATGTGAAGTTTACGCTTGTCTTATAAATCAACGTGGAATTCTTTGCCGGTTTTCAAAGATGACGATTTATAACATTTAACACATGTGTGTAAATATGCTACATAACCGTGGCAAGTTGGCATGCATTGCAAAAACCTTTATTTTTGTTTCATTTTGTTTTGAAAACTGCATACCAAACATTTATATTATCTGTTTTTATTTCGTTAATTAATGTTTACCTATTGAAATTGTTGTCCGCTTTATTGATACATGACTATATATTTAATTAAAGAACGGTTTTAAAGAAATTATTTTTACGTTTTAAATTCGAGACTGAACTCATTTAGTTTTGGTTTTGAACAGTTATGATAAGACATTTTCAAATATATAATGAATTTCCCTCATGCTCATTGTGTTAACAGGCAATCCGGTCGTGCACGTTTCGACATCATCCTCAACTGCACCATCTTCGACAACATCTTCGACAACGACAGTGACGATGTCAACTATGCAGTCAACATTTAGCGTAATTATGAACGATACAATACACACTATTACCGATCCTGTTACAACACCGAATGTAAGCGCACTTGAAAATTCTACAGACCTTTTAGCTCCAAATCAACTTCATACGAAACAGCGGGACAATGGAAAGCCATGTACGCATAAACTCAATTTTTGGTAAACTTAACTGAACATTATATTTTGGGGCAGCTTATTGTATGCCCTATGTTTATAAGTACATACAAGAACATTGTCAAAAGTTTATGATCGTTTCAAAAAATAATAATCAGAATGCAATGTTTATTGGTAAAAGATTCCCGATTGAATAATGCTATTATTCGTTCGTGGCGGCTATTTTGTTATTTATTTGTAAATACGCTAATGCTCATTTAATTAATATTTTGATAAGTATGCAATATTATCCGATCAGCGCACTAGAACATCACACGTCTAGCACTCTAGTTAAAACAAAACGTTATACGTTATACTACTTCTCTGGTAGTTATTTGTTACGATTATAAATGAATATAACTTAAATCTTAAAACGATAGCTATGGATACCGGAACATTTTTGTTTGCGGAAACACTCTCATCCGAATATTGTTAAACTATTTCACTCAAAAAAGTACAATTGCTTGAAAATTTTCAAAGACGAACGTGGTACAGTTTATGATTTAAGATGAATGCATGTTAATACTTACAACTGGCTAGTGATGAAATAAAACCTGTTGTGGCAAGTCACGAATCCGCCGATTATTGTTTCAGATAATGAAGTGACGATTGCATTAGCAACAGGCTTTGGCGTAATTTCTATTGGATGTGTACTTGCTGTTGGCATATTCATCTATAGGCGGTATGAATAAGACATGTGTTATCTGTACATAATTTGAATACTCTTTTGAGACCTGCAATTATGTTTTAATAACGTTATTGCTTTGAACACCTTACTGCTAGCAAAGTAGGTATTACACACACGTATTACAAACTATTCGTCGACTTAAAAAAATTAAAATCACTAGATAACACAAATCAACCACAAATGAGAACTTTTGATTATTCTACAATGATAACATGGTCATATTAAATATGTTTATTGCAATATGTATAGGTCACTTGCCTGAAATGAAAAATAAGACTAGGGTACACAAAACATGATAATATTTCTGGAGTTTCCTCATTTTTAAACGCTGTGTGAGGCACGCATTTGTTGGTACTAAAATAATTGCACTAAAAGAAAATATTATCGCATTACACGGAATAAAAGCTCATGTTAAATTTCAGAACCAGGGCAGCAAGACAGCAAGACACATTTTCAGTAGAATACAAGAATGGAAAGGGCTCTAGCAATGTCTGTATACACAACGCAACGAAAGGGCACACCAATGCCGGCTATGCAACGGGCTCAGTACACACAGACGACATGTATGAAGAACTGCCTGTTGATAAAGAACACAATGTCTTCGTAAATGACCAAAATATGTCGCATTTTCAGGCACATGATAAGGTAGCTCATAAGCAGTGTTTTCATCACTTGTCGGCTGTTGCAGACATACAAGTGTACGCTCTGCCGAAGAAGATGAACGGAACTAGAATTGAGAACAAAAGTGATGACGCTGATAACGCGTATCTGGAACCAAATCGATCGAACCACAATTTCGCACATAATGTTGAACAAAATGTCGATTCTGATGAAGAATCATTTGTGGACGACTTCTCCTCAGACGAATCTGATGTTGATGGTCCGGCGTACTACACAAACGAAGAGTCCAAGCAAAACGATCCGACAAGCACAGCTGAAGACTCTGTCCCTGACTGTTATTATAACGACACCGGTCTTTATCAGGACCTAGAAGGTGAACATGTGTTTGACGCAGAGTCCGTTGAAGAACAAGACCCGAGTATGATAAATGACAACAAACAGTTTGAGATAACTTTACACGAAGATAGCGATGCTGACATTTATGAAGAATATTCTTGCGCATAAACAATTTTTTCGTTACAAGCTCGAAAACAACAAGGCATTCGTTAATGTATATTATCATACCTAACGTATAAATTTATTTTTAAATGAAGTATTACATGGTTCATTATTAACTTTTTTCCTGCACTATACAGTTATTACAATGAGCCTTGACGCATATAATGCAATTGCATTATTTTAGAAAACAAACATTACACTGGAGTTTGGAAACACAAGTATTTCACATATATGAATAATTATATAATTTAAATGTATAGCGATTTTATGTGTGCCAATTAACCGGTTGTTACAGTACCTTTTTGTTTTTCGATGATTTTCGGTTTCAAATTATTTGTATATTTTATTTCACTTTTCATTTGCTGTATTTATATGTTTAATATTGTGTAAAAAAAATCTATATTACGACGAAATGTGCAATACGCGTTGTTTTCGTTTCAATCAGTGCACTTAGCTGTCGAATACCAAGACGTCCGTATATAAACAATGCTTCGTTGAATATGGCAACCAATCGCTGAACGTAAATTATCGACCCTGCGCGGAAAATTATAGTTCGCTCCGGCTGATAACTGACATCTTGGACTTTGTTGCGCTATCTCAAAAAATACATTTAAAGGAAGAATCTTTATTCAAATAAATCATATATAGCATACATGCGTATAATGCATAACTCTTAAATGTCCCATAAACATAAACAAGAGGTAAACAAAACATAACATAGTTAAAGTCGTAAAGAAGCATACATGTATACCGTAAAAACCTTTTCTTTGTTATATTTTGATAATACAATGTTCACGAGAGCCAATGCCACTATCATTACGCGTGGTTAACAATTTTTGAAAGATTGCCCGACTTTAGATTAAAGAATTGAATTTTGCTGGTTCACTATCGGTAATCGATTTGTGGCACTAGCAATCAACGGATCACTGCATCGGAAGAATTGTAACAGCCCTCGAGTTTTATTTTATCAATAATTGTTGCAGACCGAACAGTGAATTAGCAAACCAAGGTCACCATTGTTGTTATATTATATTGCTACTAAAACGCTTAAGTTTAAATACCATTTGACCTTTAATATCCATTTCTAAAGAATGGCGAGAAAAATATTAGAGCATGATCTGAAAATCAATAAACACATTTACATGTATCACGGTAACCAACCCACGGCGGCAACATACTTGAAGAGATATGTTTACAAATCTTCTTGTTTTTCTAATGTCATTAAATTTGTTTACTAACAAAGCTAAACAACTTTGAATAGATTAACACAATTTTAACAGCAAGAACAAAAAGTGTGATATAAACAATTTCAATCACTGGGAATTGAGCTAGTGACCATTCCGAAGAAAAAACAAATTCGCTACCAATATACCATTTACAAATTCGAAATAGCAGGCTTTTGTAAACGCTGTTTCTTATTAGCGTATTTTGCAATCTATCAATGACAATCGATCCACACGCTTTCGATTGATAGNTTATAAATTTGAAATAGAAGGCTTTCGTTAACGCTATGTTACTTATTAGCGTTTTTTGCCAACTATCAATGACAATCGATCCACATGCTTCGATTGATAGTTATCCACAAATAAACAAATATGTAACATACTTTTCTAAGCAATGACTAACTTTGCTTGTTTGAATATAATGCCTTTCCGAATATATAAGACTTTTTCAGAAAAACGTCATTTTGCCAAATTGTGAACACGTCCCTTTTAACAAAAAAAAACAACAACACAATATTTCGACTATGGACTAATGTATTCTTTACTCCAATAAATATAATAACTATAACGCTACGGCTATATAAATAAAAATTAAACATTGACATTAAAATTCGATTTGATATTACAGATACAGATACAAATTAGAAAATAACAGGTCGCCCTGATCTTTACAATTTAATTTATAATGAAGAATAATACAATCTAAGCCGTACCGCTCGCTTTGTGACAGGAAAAATAGCAATGCCGATGACTTATTTCAAGGACAAAATACAAATACTCAGGACTTAACGGATCACTGTGCAAGACAATTGTATCTTGCACATCTGCACTTCATGTGGACGACATAATTACGTTTCAAATCCATTGCTTGAGAAATGTCAAAGAAGATCTCTCCACAAGCTTAGATCTGTGTATGGTTCAGCAACTCCGANAACATAAATGACGTTGCTTTACTGTACTTATTAAAGCTTAACCTGTATAGAAAAAAACCCGGACCAGTGTCTTCTCAATAATATGGTTACGATTGCTAAATCAAATTAACAATGTATTGAACTATATTGGCATCATTAGTTACCGCTGAAAAGAAGTAGGTATGTTTGCTTAATTACAGAACACATTTCACGTCCCACAATAAATCAAATACATAAAATGTGCTTATTGTGTCAATAAATTGTAAACAATTTACGCTTTGTTTTTATTCGAGGTAGATCACGAAATTATATCAACATAATAACCGCATCTTAGGTCGCTTTGTACTTAAAAAATATATGACAATTGTTCAACACAATTTTTTTCATATAGTAAAACATGCCATAACTTGTTTGCTGATTATGGCTTTGAAGTTGACGTTCATAATTTACTTCTATGTGATGTTTGTCAATTACAGAGATGTAACTCGTGATTTTGATGGTAATAATCAACATGGTCCTTATGGTTGACCAGGGGTTATGAAGTATGATTTCTAACAGTGTGGGCTCATTGCTCAAGTAATAATGTTGACTTCTAGTTCTACTTTCTTTATATATGGGAAAGGATACACGTATTAAGAATATTTAAGGTTTCTACATTTGTCTTAAGACCCATGAGACAGATCGAATACATTTTAATGGTATACATTACAAAGTTATCGATGCAATAAAACTCGAGGTACCCATTCATTTTTCGGGTAGCAATTCAAACCCGTTTCGTTCATCACGGTATCCCGCTGGTAGCACTATACATGTTCAGCCAGAAACTCGAAATGGCAAGAGAGGGGGGGGGGCATTAATACGGATAAATTGACACAGAGCTGCATTTCAAATGTTTTTTTAAGTTGTATGTATCAGACTTAATGGCTGAGCAGTTTATTTGAATGTTTAGTGAATCCGAAAAGAAGCCATGCAACGTGTCATGCCAAGTTGAATATACAATTCGGACATGATAATTGCTAGCTCTGAACATATGGATGCATATTTTAAGGGGCGTCCTAACTCTGTTATTTATTGACAAATATGAATGCTTACCACAGTATGCTTTGTTTCGGTCAATTTTCTTGCAAGATATACGACAATGCATGCAGTTTTAATGTGCTCGCATTCGAATTAAAATTGCAAATTGACGTTGACATTTCACAGAACTGTCGCGATAGCTGTTGAAACGTGAACACTATTTTGTTTCGACAATGCATGGTCACCTTAGAGGTGAAACAGTGTGCATTCGTAATTTGCATTATTCTTGTGTAGCCCCAGCCATAAACATTTGAGAATGGTGTTTGGTCTGTTTTCAGGTTTTGACAGTATCGGTGTGCGCAAGACAACTCAAATACAGACCCCGCCAGCCCGAGGCCGAAGCCTAGGAAACCGTAGACTGCCCCCATTACCCGTATAGGAACTGAAGTACGGTATTTAGAAATGGATGCGATTATACTTGAAACAGCATGCAATGTAAAATAGCTTTTACATACAAATTTTTTTGTGAAAAGCTCGAAGACAACATGGCATTCGTTAATGCATATCATCATAACTGACGTATAAATTGGTTTTTAAATTTAGTTTTAAACGGTATATTGTCCCCTTTTTTCTGCAATACAGAATTAGTATAATAAATATGGACACACATACTATAATTATTTTATTTTGTTTTAGAAAACGATCAGTACACTGGAGTTTGAAAACACAAGTATTGCACTTATATACATAATTATATAATTATAATGTATAAGGATTTTCTGTGTGCCAATTAACCGGTTGTTACAGTACCTATTTGTTTTTCGAAGATTTTTCGGTTTCAAATTATTCGTATCTTTTATTTCACTTTTCATTTGCTGTATTTATATGTTTAATATTGTGTACACAGGTCTTTTGAAAAAAATCTATATTACGACGAAATGTGCAATTCGCGTTGTTTTCGTTTTAATCAGTGCACTTAGCTGTTGAATACCGAGACGACCATATATAAACAATGCTTCGCTGAATATGGCAACCGATCGCTGAACGTAAATTATGGACCCTGCGCGGAGAATTATTGTTCGCTCCGGCTGATGAAAATAATTTCGACACGGTTTATATATTTAATCATTCGACACTTCACTTCACATCTTGGACTTAAGAGTTTGTTGCGCTATCTCGATAAATAAATTTAAAGAAAGAATCTTTATTCAAATCATATATAGCATACATGCGTATAATGCATAACTCTTAAATGGCACATGAACATAAACAAGAGGAAAACAAAACATAACATAGTAAGTGGTAAGAAGGATACATGTATACCGGTAAAACATTTTCTTTGGTGTATTTTGATAATATAATGTTCACGAGAGCCAACGCCACTATGATTACGCATGGTTAACACTTTTTGACAGGTATCCCGACTTTAGATAAAAGAATTGGATTTTGCTGGTTCACTATCGGTAATCGATGTGTGGCACTAGAAATCAACGGATCACTGCATCGGAAAAATTGTAACAGCCCTCGTGTTTCTTTTTATCAATAATCGTTGCAGACCGAACAGTGAATTACGAAACCAAGGTCACCATTGTTGTTATATTATATTGCTAATAAAACCCTTAAGTTTAAATATAATTTGACCCTTAAAATCCATTTCTAAAGAATCTGAGAAAAATATTAGAACATGATCTGAAAATCAATAAACACATTAACATGTATTAAGGTAACCAACCCACGGCGGCAAAATACTTAAAGAAGTATGTTTGAAAATCTTCTTGTTTTTCTAATGGCATTAAATATGTTTACTAACAAAGCTTTACAACTTTGAATAGATTAACATAATTATAACAGCAAGAACAAAAAGTACGATATAAACAATTGCAATTAATGGGAATTGAGCTAGTGACCTTTCCGAAGAGAAAACAAATTCGCTACAAATAGACCATTCACAAATTTGAAATAATGGCGTTTTGTTAACGCTATTTTACTTATAAGCGTATTTTGCCAACTATCAATGACACTCGATCCACACGCATTCGAGTGATAGTTCTCCACAAATAAACATATATTTTAAACATACTTTTCTAAGCAATGACTAATATTTTGCTTGTTTGCATATAATGTCTTTCCGAATCTATAAGACTTTATTCAGCATTTTTTTTATTTTGCCACACTGTGAACAAATCCATTTTAACAAAAATAGCACACTATTTGGACTAAACTGTGTTCTTTCAACTTCCATAAATATAATAACTATGACACTACAGCTACATTAATGAAAATCAAACATTTACATGAAACTTCGTTTAAAATACAAAATTTTCATAGATTAATTTCACCAAAAAAGTACAGTAAAATAAAATGAGTCAGATACAAATATATCTTAAAGAAAATAAAAGGTTGCCCTGATTTTAGCAATTCAATTTATAATGAAGAATAATACAATCCAAAAAGAAAGCAACTTTTAACTACACACAATGACAGTCAGGCTAAGAACTTTAGCAAAGACAGTTTATGAATGTAACTAGCACACATATCTAAGAAGTAGGTAAACGTATTTATTTTAAACTGATGCCGAAAGCAAAGGGACATGAAGGTACTTGTGATCGGAACGAATAATAGCCTTAAGTGTGTTGCGAGTGTAGTTATTCAAATGTGACTAAAAGTACCCCCGTACCGCTCGCTTTGTGACAGGAATAATAACAATGCCGACGGCTTATTTCAAGGGCAAATCACTCAGCACCAAATGGATCATTGCACAAAAAAATTGTATCTTGCACATCTACACTTCTTGTAAGTGACATATTTAAGTTTCAATTCAATTGCTTGAGAAATGCCAAAGAAGATCGCTCCACAAGCTTAGATCTGTGTATGATTCAGCAACTCCGATGGCTCATTTAAAGAGCACAAAACTCAGAAATAAAAAAGATAATTGCGAACGAATATTGTATCTTGCACATTCATACTTCATAGTGATGACATATTTCAAGTTTCAACAAAATAGCTACATAAATGTGGAAACGATTCGATGTAATCACTGTGTGTGAAAACAATGCGTCTTTAAATCTATACTACATAGTGATGACANAACTGATGCCGAAAGCAAAGAGGCATTGAGGTACTTGTGATCGGAAGAAATAAGAGCCTTAAGTATGTTGCGAGTGTAGTTATTCAAATGTGACTAAACGTACCCCGTACCGCTCGCTTTGTTACAGGAATAAAAGCAATGCCGACGGCTTATTTCAAGGGCATATAACTCAGGACTAAATGGATCACTGCGCAAAACATTGCATCGTGCACATCTGCCCTTCATGTAAATGACATATTTAAGTTTCAATTCAATTGCTTGAGAAATGCCGAAGTAGATCGCTCCACAAGCTTCGATCTGTTTATGCTAGCAACTCCGATCGCTTATTTCAAGAGCACATATCTCAGAAATAAATAGATAAATGCGAACGAAAATTGTATCTTGTACATTCACACTTCATATGATGACATATTTCAAGTTTCAACAAAATAGCTACAGAAATGTAGAAACGATTTGCTTTAATCACTGTGTGTGAAAACAATGCGTCTTTAAATCTATACTACATAGTGATAACATAATTCAAGTTTCAATCCAATCGCTTGAGAAATGTGGAGTTGTTCGCCCAACATCTTTTTGCTTTGAAAATATTTTGCGGACAGAGCACCAACAAACAAACCAACCAACCTACAAGGTGTCTTTAGGTGTTCACAAGGTTTCACTATAGCCGTATAATGAAAAATGGCCCACTCTCTGGCGGCCATGTTTTCAAAGGAACCATTACAGAACTCAGCCAAGGCTTCATGCAAACAAATACTCTGAGCAAGTTTCATGAAGAGTTGAAAAAATGTGGCTGCTAGAGTGTGAGAGTGTTAACAAAATTTGACCATGGTCATATACGGAAGACTGCCAATCCCTCTGGGTGCCATGCATTCAAACATCCACGTCCGTTTCCGAGCTAGCATATCGAAACCACACATGTTCTAAGCAAGTTGTAAGAAGATTGGGCAAACACGTGACTTCTAGTGTTCACTTTAACTTGAATTTTACCTTGTGACCCAGTTAGAACTATGCAAATGTATCATCGGGACAAACGTTTTAAACAAGTGTCATTAAGATTGGGCAATACACGATTTTTCTAGAGTGTTAACAATATTTTGTATTGACGACGGGCGACAGACACCGTATAAAGTAAAAAGGTTATCACAAATTCTCGCCATTCCCACGTTGTTGTAGGATGAGTTAAAACAAAATTAACAGAACACGACTTCATGTTCTTCAAAACAACATTAGCGCACTAAAAAAAAGTGTTCCCTAGAAACAATACATTTAGTCCAAATGAATTTTCATATCAATTTCTTAATTCAAATTGCAATATATATCCATCAAACATTCACTTCAATATGTAGTACTTACCATTAAAAAAATATGAATATCATAGCTCAATAAACATTAACAAATGTATACAAAATGATCAACAAAATTAAAACAACAACAAATTAGCACTCACAAGCAAATGAAACCGAGAATATAGAACCGGACACAATGCAAAAAATGTGTACTGTAAACAATACATGTCCACAAGCTCAAACAAACAGAAAACATATTAAACACCGGAATAAAATGTTACATTTTTTACTGATATTAAAGTATTATATTTAAAAGTAAAATGATACTTCAGTTGAATGTTTCTTCTTGGTATTCGTGCATAACATACTAACAAGTATATTTAACAAATGTTATCCAATATATTTAACCAGATAATGGCAATCATACATATATATATAAATAAACACACGCATAAAAACCACAATAGTTCAACATATTATTAATTACAGTACAGGGCCGTTTTTATCCACTGGCACGCTCAAAGTTTTACATGTTTTCAACAATCGTAATATAGAAAGTCTCATATAGCGCCATATTCGTCATCAATACACCCAAAACATGAGGACGATTTACTATAATGTATCATTATACTTTAGATGGTGTGTGTCGGAATCCAAATTAACTCCAAAGGTTAACCAAACGTTATTAAGAACGAAGGGTAAGCTTGAGCATCGTGGAAAATAGCGAACAAGTTCGGTGCAGCCAAATTATCAGTTGTTGAATCGAAACACCGCGTGGGATTAGACGGATCATTTCGAGAGGGCGACTTTGTTATGTTGCCAATTCCAGGACAGAAATCCCCAGTCAGAACGTCCGCGCAGTACATGCGTCTCGAGCCAGTAGCATCTGGTTGACAATAGCGCAATGATGTTCTTGCTTTGACTGCAAAATATACGCCGGCTTCTGATGTTTTTTATGATAAGCAAACAAAAAATGAATAAAAACGAAAAAAAAATCAAAACGCTTTTTCTACAGAGTAAAAAATAGCTTAAACACGTTTAACGTCGCAAGAATGTGACACAAATAACGCGAATACTTCATTTATCAGAAATATAAAGCATGTTTCAATATCAAACTTCTTTCAATTATCATGAGCACGAAATCCGATTTAGGACGTCATTTTAAAATAGGATATTAATTCGCTATGAACAATGTCACTAGTAAGACGCACCCATTTACGAGTCATATGTAAGGCAATTGGATCTTACCACTATACACATTGCGATTGAAACCTTTCTGATTAATATTTTTAGCAGCATCGGCTGATTGTAAGCCATGCCATAACCGTCTCTCGATAGGATGTTGTGATCCTTTGTTCGCAGTCTCCATTTCCTTCTTCTTTCCATAGTATTGCATATATAATGTGGGATTTTGGATTCGCTCAATCTGAAAAGAATACACTTAACATATAATACATTAAGCCAAAAGCTGTCAGTATAATTACCAATATATAAGGTTTTGGATTTGTAAGTGACGATGCAAGACGGCAAATGTAATGTGAAAGTGCAAATATATACATCCCTAATATACAACGGAGTCTTGAATGTATCAAAATATAAATTAACAATCAGGCATCTTTTCATTGTAACATTTGACAGAAGCCTTATTAAGTATGTTCACTTTAAAATACTCTTTTCATAGCTTTCAAACAAAACATTGTCCTACAACTTGATCTGCATCAGTAAACAACGCTATAAATGCAACGATAACTTACCGAAACTATGGTTTGCTTCGAAACGAGAGTTTCGGAACAGAATCTGTGCGCCAACGTCGTATACTCTTGTTCAAAAGGGTTAAGCATAACAACCTGTGTCCTGTCTCCAAACCTCATGTTCCAACTTGGTGGAAGAGGAACTTAAAACAAATGTTAAATCTTATAGGAAACTTTTCATATCGTGTAACCAGTGATTTTAATGAATTATTGAATTGTACCAGTGATGTCGAATATTACCATACCGATGACAATTGTAATATAAATACACTATTATTAACATTTTATGTTATTCAATCATTAAAGCATATGCAAATATAATGGTAAAATATGGGAATCAAAAATATACTTGGCATGTTAAGTCTTTTATATAGATAAAACTGTTCAGCGCTTGCAATAGCCTTCGCAGTACACACTGACCACTCGACTCGATGACGGTGCAATTGATAAAAACACGAAATTTACCCAGCTGATATTTCATACTATTACACACATATTGGAACACTAACTTGATTTCATGGCTGCAAGAGGTTTCATGTTGCGATCAATATTTGCCATGCAAATATCAACAGCTTCCTTCATGTCATCAAGTTTACTCTTTAATCCTTGAATAACAATAGAATCAGCTCCAATAACGAGGTTGACATCGAGCACATCAGCTCTCTGTTTTANCTTCATGTCATCAAGTTTACTTTTTAATCCTTGAATAACAATAGAATCAGTTCCAACAACGAGGTTGACATCAAGCACATCAGCTCTCTGTTTTAATGAATCCAACTAAAATGAAAATAAGAACACATCTAGCTAGAAAAGACCTCAGAACCGTTCAGTTAAGTATTATGCCGTAAACAACATACACATGCTATCGAACTATCTCGCCGTTTATAACGTCCATGTATACAATCTTTGCAAATCATAGCACTATATGATGTAGGTACAATTATCTTGACACAGTCGAAGATTTCAAGACAAATAAATAAACAAGAGCTGTCACCATAGGATGACATATGCCCCCTTTTCCCACATTTCTGTAAACCTAAACGCAGTGTTTTCCCACATATTTCGAAACCTAAACGCAAAGTGTGACGGAATGTAAGACGGGCAGAATGATAGACGGACGGACGGACAGTGCAATCACTATATACCCACCTTTGGGGGCATACACATCGCCCATAAACTAACACAAACTTTATAGTTGAATAGACTAAAGCAAATTTGAAGAAGGCACCTGTATTGAACACGCTATTAAACCAAAAAGATAACCTAAGCAAAATGGTCTTACATGTGATTTCATAAAAGTCTTTGGGATTCCAATTTTGCGAGTGCCATACACTTCCAGAATGTCCGAGGCGGCTTGTTGTGCATAATGCGCCGACTTAGCGTAGATGTAGATTGTCACTGTTGGCGTCTTTAATTGCTTCCGTGGCCATGAAACTATTGTCATTGGAGATGAAAAAAAAAGTTAACCATTAAAGGGCACTCAGATGATTAATGATCACCAGATGTAAGAAGAATTTGCGAGATCACTATAATCACTTAAGCTGCATTGACTGGACAAACGACGTTCATTTTAAAGCACCTATAACGCTCAAAATAAACGGAAAATAAACGGAAATTTCGTAAAATATAGTTAACACATACAATCAGTGTTCACTTTAGCAATAGCCCAAATTTCAACGCTAGATGTGTTCTGGTCACATAAATTCAACAAGATATAAAATGCTCTTTTTTTTGTGTGGCACAATATATTTCATTTTAATATCTCGCAACGATATCTATTCATACGACACGCGAACACTAAAATTTGACATGAACATGTGTTGAATATATTGTACCACAAACAAACAATACGGGCAATTTAGATAGTGTTAAATCTATATTACCAGACCACATCTAGTGTTGGAATTTTGGCTATTGTTATAAGGAACACTGATTGTTTATGTGTTCACTTTATTTTACGAAATATTTAGCGAAATTTCCGTAGATTTTGAGCGTTATAGATGCTTTAAAATGTTCTGCATATAGCTGTCCTGTCTGGAAGTAAAGCAATATACGTCGTGCATTATTGTTTAAACGAACATAAGTAACGTTATCGTGTATTCACAAACTTACAGAAAGACTTCCTTGATTGAGTAGGACCCGCCAGGTTCCGGATGGTTGATGTAAACTGGTCCACCAGATCCGAGTTGAACAACACAATTCTTACGGATGTTAAAGACCCAGCCCCTTTATTGTTCTCCACGTACTGTTTGACAGCCTGATACATCGTTTTTGCCATGGTATCCGGGCTTAAACCTTTACCTCCTATTACGTTAGAACATGTTACACAAATATGTATTCATTTCAAACATATATACAAGTTTTTTTTCTATTTCCATTCGCGAGGTCCATTATGTCTTTGCATAATATTCATATGAATCGAACAATAAACTACAACTAAAACAAGAGGGCCATCAGGCCCTTAGGCGCTCCCCTGAGAGCAAAAGGAACTAGACTATTCTGAAAAAATGCAAGCTGATNATCTTCAGCTGCTCAAACAACTAAACAAACAAGACGATTAGATGGATAATAACAAATATCGGTTTGATCTTGACAAACTTATTTTAAAGACAAGGTGGAGCAGGATGGATTAAAAGGGTGCATACGCAGCAACGAGTATTATGGCAGTGTTCTTTTAAGCAATTCCAATGCAAGTACAAACTATTAGAATAGCCATCCGTAGCCATAAAGCATAGCCAATTAAAGCGATTCGATATTCGTAATATAAAGATATATTGTTGATGAATAAAAAACAAGGCTTGTCCCCATAGGATGACATATGCCCCCTTTTTCCACATTTTTTAAATGCAAAACCTAAACGCAAAGTGTGACGAAAAGAAGGACAGACAGACAGACAGACAGACAGACAGACAGACAGACAGACGGACAGTGCGATCACTATATGCCCACCTTCGGGGGGCATAAAACAAATAAAAAAATTCAAGAAGTGGTACCAGAAAAAAAAATATAATAGAGTTTTTATAAAATTGCAAATAATGTCCTACTGTACAGTAAAAACAAAACGTAATCATGTACACAACACTTGCACTCTAATGAGAAATCCCAAATAGTAAGTGCAGATTTGTCCATACGACAGATAGACACAATGTTCGGTTCTTAACCAAATACGAGTAAAATAGTCGGAATCGCCGTAAACTTTGTCCTTGTGAATGCCATGGAATTGTATTTGTTTAAGATTGAGAAAACTACATATTGTAATTAAAAACGTTTATTCTCTATATATTTGCAAAAATTAAAATAAGTCAAAATAATGTCAAGGTTTTGTAATGTGAATGCGTTAACAACAACTGTCCGAAAGTTGAATTTAGTGTTTTTGGCTAAAGACCGAAACATTAAGTAGTTTACATTAAACGAAAGAAATAACGGATGTCAAAACATTACTTTTACCAATGCCTTTCGTATTATGCCACTTGAGACACAAAACTAATCAAGCATGTTTTATGATACCGGGATAAGCTATAATCAAGTTTTATAATATAAAATGGTATACCTTCTTTATTTTAATACAATTTAGAATAGAATGTTCAACGCCCTAAAACATCACCTTCGGAGGCGCATACATCTTTAAAAACGAATTTCTTAAAAAAAAAAGTTACAGCAATTGTATTTAAATTAGCAAAATTGAAACTAAAGACACAATTTCTGGAGAGCATGTTTAGTTTCCATGCGAAAGTCGATAACTAAAGGCAAACAACAGTTTGCAGTTTGCCTTTAACATACCTCAGATGCCACCACATTTGTTTCGTCTACTGTAAGTTCTTCGAATATCCACGACATGCGTTCACGACATCTTGCTTTCCAATTGTTTATAAAGGGTCGTGATAAAGAATCCTTCGGATTGACAGTGCACTCGATTTGCAATAGTTTACTACTTTTACCTACAGTCCAAACTGGTCGTCCAAACACATCTTTCAATGAAGCCTCAATCTTTGCCTTCTGTTGATCGGAGTCAAACAAAAACCTTTCAGAAATAAAACAATGCACAAAATATGTAAACCGAGCAAAGACATTATTGCAAGAAATAACACAGTCCCTACATGTGAACACCCCTATCAAATCAAGAGTTTGCAATTCACACTGAACTTTTTCGGTACTATTTAATTATCAATCGCAATATCGTTTGTACATTTGTCACAGTAGTCTTCAATATGTGTGGACCTCTGGTTGAGGTGTGATACATAAACCTCACATTGCGCATGCCAGTACCAGGTGTAATGATTAACGTGTTATATCAGCATTTAGTGTTATTCTGTTTTTAGTAATATCCATCTGAGATTTGACCTCTGTAGATCACTTTTGATAAGAAAACCAAGTAACGTGATCAAATATTGTGTTTTCTGAGTCGGTTTGCGGAATGAGAAACAGACAAAAAGATAAAAAGGTGACCACAATTGACAAACAGACTATTTTCATAGTTTTCTATTTAGGTACCCTTGACCTTACCTTTGATCTCCAATGAAAAACAAGAGTTCCGCGGTCGGAGACATATATCCCCAAAACAGGGCCTTGATTTTCACACTTATTTTGACAGTGACCTTGACCCTTGACCTAGTGAACCCAATTTCAATAGGGGTCATCTACTATCCAAGGCCTATACACATGTAAAGTATCAATTCAATCGGTCAATTGGTTGACGAGTTATTGATCGGAAAAGATTTTCACACTTTTTGTGACAGTGACCTTGGCGTTTGACCTGGTGACCCCAAGTTCAATAGGGGTCATCTACTGTCCAAGGCCAATGTACACGTGAAGTATCAATCCAATCGGTCAATCCGTTCACAAGTTATTGATCGGGAACGAACTGGTCTACCGATAGACACACAGACCGACAGACCGACCGACATCCAACAAAGCAATATACCCCCTGTTCTTCGAGGGGGGGGGGCATAAAAATGCAGGATCCTCATAAGATTCCTTAACAAGGATACCAAGCTCCTACCACGATCTTCAAATGTTTTCTGGGAAATCAAATGATGCAGTTTGCTGATGGACGGACAGACATGGCTTACGGAAAACCTATAATCTAGCGGTAAAACACATGAAGGTCATGCAATATACCCATTTAAAATGCACATTATAAAAGATCTTTAACGAGAGCAGTGACACAAATGTATATTAATGGTAATGTTAAACCTTGTTTTGAAAATCTAAAAAGCCATTATACTATTTAAAAAAAATGTTCATTTGCCCATCCAACCTATATACTACGACTTTTCGCGATTAGACGATTTATGAGAATAATACCAAGTAGGTTTTCATAAAAGTTCAATAAATGTGAATCTTACTTGGCTCGATATTGATCGAGATCGTCGATAAGCACAGGTTCGGGAATTGCAATTTCCTCTGAAGGATCGCGGTCCAAACAAGCGTAGTACAAAGACAAGGTAAGATTACAGTTGTCTAGTACATGGGTCCTGTTTTCCTTGACCACGCGTTCGGCATCTGTTACAATAAAATATAATATAAAATACTTTAGTGATACAGGCTTACATCGACATTTATAGTTCTCAAATAGTTTCAAGAGATACACCGACGAGGATATAACTATAAAAGAAGAACGTTAAAGGCTGAGTTAAATATTTTTTTATTTGAGACCACCATGATGTATTTTACTCGTATGCACAGGCATCTGCTGTGGTCGCATTACAGAAGACACTCAACAGCAGTGATATCAATACAGGTGAGTTTAACAGTGTGAACTAATCATCGCTTAGCCTTCTTATGAACACAATGGCAGATGCATCGAATTAATTTTATGGTGGACAACAACAGGTAGAAAAACACCTCATGATAACCGGATATATCTCAGAACGACTTTTGAAACCAATGCGTGGGCATATGCTATGGTAATAAGTAAACCGGTTGGGAAAACTACTGAATAGTTGTATTTGAAAAAAATGTGAATCATGGTACCTGATACATGTTTGAAGCTAACTATGAACGCTTTGAAAATATCATGATGTGGTTCCACGTATAAAACGTCTCCACCACCGCTCCTATTTGTGTTCTCAAAATAAAGTTCCAGTGATTCCGCCGTTGACTTTGGGTTACACTCTCTAACCAATGCTTTGGACGACAGCTCGACCGGAGTAACGGTCCAAAATGCTTCGGCACATGCATGTTGCTCGCAGATAGTCTTCAAATAACTAATATCTGCAACACAATGCCGTTACAAAAGCTATGTACTAAACATTGATGGTGATAAATGCATACATTATGTTAACTGCAAAACGGTTCACTTTTACGGTTGTGAATGTTGATAATTTTGGTTTTTTAAATGTTTTATAAAATTGTCATTGACATTTTGTTTTAATATCAAGTGATCTAACATTAACTTGTTTCCACCATTCGAAGAGATCAATAATTGACATGATGTCACAAACTTAATTTATTTATTGTTTTATCATTCCTTTTGAATGAGACTAATGTTTATTTTAACTGCGGTTCTAAATTGTATGCTCTTAATGAATTAAGACGTTTTAAAATGTCCAGAAACTGCTAACCTGGCTGTTTGTTGAATTCTATAATAGCTGTTCCTGGCATTTCTCCACGAACGATCTTCTTAGGAACAATATGCCACTTTGCTTCCATGAAGAGAGAAGCTATTTCATCAGTTGTCTTCTCAGACATGCCGCTCACGAACACTCGGACAGGATCAATTTTCGGCTCAATATATTTTGTGACCTTTAACCTCGTACCCTTGTACTGAATCCCGCCATCTTTATTTGCCTTCTTCAGAACTTCTTCCGCATCTTGTATGAACAAAGCGTGCAGATAAAACAAGTATATCAGTGAAACTGATGGATGCTCCCCAACGATGCTTTGTCGATATATAGGTAAATTGTGTGAAAAAAATAATGTGACCTTGAGACATCTATTATTAGCCTCGGTTACCTTGACCTTGACCCCAGTGACCTCAAACCTCATCAAAAGGTAGAGGTCNCTGTTAACTGCAGAACGGTTCACTTTTACGGTTGTGAGTGTTGATAATTTTGGTCTTAAATGTATTATAAAAGTGTCATTGACTTTTTGTTTTAATATCAAGTGATCTAACATTAACTTGTTTCCACCATTTGAAGAGATCAATAATTTACATGATGTCACAAACTTGATTTATTTATTTTATTATCGTTCCCTATGAATGACATTAATGTTTATTTTAACTACGGTTCTAAATTGTATGCTTTTAATGAATAAAGACGTTTCAAAATGTCCAGAAACTGCTAACCTGGCTGTTTGTTGAATTCTATAATAGCTGTTCCTGGCATTTTTCCACGCACGATCTTTTTAGTAACAAAACGCCACTTTGCTTCCATGAAGAGAGAAGCTATTTCATCAGTTGTCTTCTCAGACATGCCGCTCACGAACACTCGGACAGGATCAATTTTCGGCTCAATATATTTCGTGACTTTTAACCACGTACCCTTGTACTGAATCCCGCCTTCTTTATTTGCCTTCTTCAGAACGTCTTCCGCATCTTGTACGAATAAAGCGTGCAGATAAAAATGCAACAGTCTATCCCAAAACGAATTCATATATGGCAAAAATGCAGCACAATATTTTGAGATTACATCACTTAAGAAACGAGGACACTTATCATTTTAATAACTCTTGATATTTTTCGGTTTAATTTTAATATCATGTCAAAGATGTTATTTTGTAACCTTTTTAATGAGACAGTTACAATCTATTAAAAAATTATTTAAAGCTAGAATATCATCAAATACATTAGGTAAACAACAGTTTGTTTAAAGTAGGCGAGAATCTTAAATTCGATAAAAGTTTCCATTTGCATACACACTTGACCTTATCTAGTCGTTTAGGATTCGTTGCGATACTTGACATGCTTTAAAACTTTAAATCAGTAAAACTCATACGATTCATGAAACTTAATATATCTAACTCACCACTGCAGGTTTTATATTCAATAGTAACAGCTTTTTTGTTCTTGCTCAATTCGAATGCAACAATATCTCCACCACCCGACTTCGATTTACTCTCAAAAAACAATTCCATTTCTTCGTTCACCATGTCCGGTTGAAATCCTGTGACAGTCACCTTTGGGCAGCTTACGGCTTCTACATTCTCGTCATCAACAAAGATGCGTAGCTGAGTTTCTCTTGGTGGAACGTTTGGTTTGTTGGTTAAATGCGTTTCGCTGTCCAGCATGTTCATGGAGTCCACGCTATCATATATGTGCTCTACAAACACACGATTAAAATGTACGTCCATCTCAACTAACTGACCGATATTAAAACAATTACAATGGTGGATGAAATCTGACACACAAAACTGAAGTTTTCTAACTAAAGCTGTTTCAAGAAATCGCACTTAACTATGATTGTGCTTTAATAGCATATACTTAACATTTTCTGACCGTCAAGTGATATACTTACCACAACGACAGATTTGATGTTGAATATATGTAGTTGTAATATAGTGTTTGTACACTTAACAATAAAAACTTATAATTGATCACAAGAATTGATACATTTCAAAGAAATTTGATTGTCAACCATTTACCAACTAATTTAGTTGAATCTTATTTATATCAGTTTTAAATCAATATCTGCATGTAAGCTTCATACACAAAAACATTACAGCAAAATATCGTGACCTCGCATGATGATTCCGAAGACATGTGTGAAGTTTTTATTGCATGTCTTTAGTTGTAACTGAGATATCTGATTGCTGCATGCATACTTTAAAGGGAATTTCAAAAAGTACAAAAGGGGACATAATCATACTAAAAGGCTCGTCAAAGTTATCTGTCATGGTCAGCGACTGTTATAAAGACCATGAAAGCATATGTACAATTTTAAATAGTTGACATAAAGATATCGAGTTGTTGCACGCACATGTTAACCTGAATTTTTGTTAAGTACGAAAGGGGTATAATTCATCTTAAGTGTAGATGAGAGTTGTGGACATTGGTGCATGATATCTCTGGATGATCCCAAAGGCATGTGGAAAGTTTTAACTTTTAGTAATTGAAATTAATTATTATAACGTCTGCATTTTTATTAACTGATATAGTAAATTATTATTGTTTTAAAGCTATTGAACAGAAATGTATATTGTTCACAATTTTTCATCTTAATGCTTAATATGTAATTGCGAAGCGCAATAGAATATGTTAATATTTTTTTGCGCCTTATAAATGCTATGTATTTGTATTTGTATTTGAAGTTTCAATTTAATGGCTGTTGTAGTTACAGAGATATGTACGTGTTGCAGGCCAACTTCAACTTGCATTTCAACTTGTACGAAAACCTTAACCAAACTTTTATAAGAACACAAGCTTGTATAAATAGATAAGAGGGCATAATCCTGCTAAAGGGCTGGTCACAGTTACAGGTATTGATCAGTGAAAGTTTATAAATACCATTAAATCTTACCAATGAAACGCTATATTTAAACATATGCAGTAAATATAGAGATATGGAGTAGTTTCCAGATTTTTCTAATTATAAAAAGGGACATTAAAAAAAAATCTGCTAGATTGGGGGAGTTTAGAGTAACGGAACTCGGTCAGTGACCCCACACAATGACAACGAGAACGTGTGTGCATGTTATATTTACTACCTGTAGTGGAAACATTGATATGGATATGCTGTATGTTTACCTATACCAAATTTATACTTACAAAATGGGGGCATACTTCTGCTTAATTCAGGGACAGAGTCAAAATACTTTGACCACATACAATGACCGTAAACACTTGTATGAAGTTTCATTTGAAAACCTTTTGTAGAAACAGTGATATGGAGCTGTTGCACGTTTACCTTAACCAGAGAATTAAGCAGACAACAAACAACAAGTCAGGTGTTTCTTCACGGGCATGATATGGAGAGTAGAATATTTGACCTTCAAGTGAGATCCTGACCTTGCCTCATGTCTTCTGAACATCTTTCAAATGGTCTGAACATATAAGCCAGGTTGAACGAAAATCCGTCAAAAGAATATGTGCAGCCGATACGCAATGGAGGCTGAATGAATGATTAACCTTCAAGAGTGATATTGACATTGAGCCGATGTAAGTGACATATGCTTTCTACACATCGCCCAAATCGCCTACATATTCGCGCTGAGTTTCGTTTAAGTCATCAAAAGGTACTGGATATATAAAGCAGACACGAAATGGAAGCTTGAATATTTGACATTTAAGTGTGATCTTAAATCACGTTACTGGCTAATGTTTTCAAATGGTAAAAGAGATATATTGTGGACTCGTTAATGAAGATTACAATATTTGTCATTCAGGTGTGACCTTTTATCTTAAAGTGCCAGCGTGACTTCTGCACATCATAATATATCCCCTATACGCTACCTATACATAAAACGCCAGTGCAATACTTTATTTCAAACTGAAGTTATCGAAAGGAAAGTTTTCCTATTTTTTAACATAAACCGACTTTCTATTATAAGTTTTATTGACCTTATCAAGACTTGCTAAAAAATACACTCCCATGCAACAAGATCTGCATGTAAGCTATATATGCACACACTTGTATTGCAAAATCATCGAACTGATGTTATTGAGTCGAAAACCTTTTTGAAGTAAGAGTGACTTTAACCTTGAACCTAAAACCCCAAAATTATGAAAAACAATCCCAAGTAATGTCCCCAGCTTGCGATATTGAAAGTTTCATCACGGTTGATCTATGCTAACTAATGTTATTGACCGGAAACCACCTGTTTGGCTTTTTTTTTATTTACGGAAGAGACCATAAACTTCACCAAACTGCCCCTAATGCCTCACGCTAGGTTTTAACATGAACTACCTACGCACAAATTGGAATGCAAAACCTTCACCCAAACTTAAGTTGAGCGGAAACCTTTTTTCAAATTTAAGCAGAGTGACATTTTTCTTGGAGGCTGTCTGTCTGATCATCGAAATTTGCCAAAATAATATGCCCATAATCAAGATGATCCGATTTCAACGTTTTGAAATATTAAGCAGACCTAAATCATCCTTCTGGACGCCGACAGCTCACCCGCCCGAATGCCCTCCCGAACGTCCGCCTAAGACATTCTCATTATACGTCCCGTTTTTTAAAAGAGCGTATACAAATAAATAATAATACAATAAATGGTGACATTTAAATTGAATGGCAACTATCATGCAATTTTGAAATAACGTGTGAATGTGAAATAACCGTGAACACTAGTATATTAATAATTTGCAGCTATGGAACTGTTTTAACCTGCAGAGGGAATTATCTGCCTCCCAATTACTATATATCCGCGGTGTTTATAATCTTTATTGATTCCGTCCACGCGTTTCGTATACTGTACATATTTGAGTGTAGTATTAACATTTAAGTAAGTATTTAATCTCCCGATTTTCACGGGTTGAACCAAAAAACGCTAACCACTTCATGTGGTAGGAGCTACATAGGTTTATCGACATAAGCTCGAGCTAATTTAAACTCAAATCCGTCAATGGGCATGCAGATATGGAGCTTATATGAAATTTATGAGAACAGATTGAAGGACGAACGGAAAGACGGGCGAAGAGCTTTCTTGCAACTTCAATGGAGAAATGCGGCGGAAAGAAAACAGAAATAAAATATAATAATAAAAACTAAAAACATACCGTCTGGATCATCTTCTTCCAACTTAATGTCGCACTCAACATTTAACTCAATGAGCGGTTTTTCCTCTGTTGTACTTTGTTTCTGTTTAGGTGGCAACTCATGACGTAAACCTAGCTTGGTTCGATCATTCATTGATGGATTTTTATGCGTAGAGCCTTCACATGGTTGGTATTGTGAATTCATTGAATCTGGGTTCAAGTTGTAAAACTCTGGTCTAGCAACTGGCTCACGAAGTGGAAGTTGTCCAGGTGGCACATGCGGAGGCCAGTTCGGAAATGGTGGATACGGCATATAGAAGCCCGGATAACCTGGAGGAAAACCTGGATGACCCGTAAAATAAGGCTGCACAAACATTGGACATGCTGAAGGCGATTGTGGAGATGTAGCCATCGAAACGGGTGGCCAACCAAGTCTTGAAGCTGGGACATTGGAATAAGCTAAAGGAAACATCGGCATCATTGGGTATCCATAGGTATGCGACAAAAGCTCCGATGTTGACGACTGCATGTCCTTGCTCTTAGGAACGCTTCTTTTGGGCATTTCGGATTGTGGTTTGGCAACCGTCTCTGCAAGATTTGATGTGGTCAAGTACATTGAATCTGGGCCAAGTGTCTTGTCTGCGTTAACAGTTTTATTAGCAGAGTCCTGAACACCAATGCCTGATCCTTGCGCAGGTGGTGAAAGCGGGGAATTAGCCGTTGAAACTTGCGGCGAGACCGTAGCGGTACTGTCTGTAACCTTAGGCAATTCGAACTGAGTTTTAGCAACAAATTCAGTGGCATCTGTGAAAACAGATACATCTGTGAAATCACCTGCAATAACAGAATACTGATCACGTGGTTCTGATGTTTTAGCTGTTTGAGTGGTGACTCGCTTTACTTCAGCATTGAGTTGTTCATTTTGTGTTGTCCTAAAACCGAAATATTCTGCACATGCTGTAGTATCACTCCTCCCCTGATGATCCGTTTCGCCTGTTTTATCTAAATTCTTGATAACACCCATGTTGGGTTTATAATCATCATCCCCATCAAATTTGATCATGTCATCTGAAGCAAAATCATTTTCCAAAAACTGTTCGTTGCTATCTACTGACAAATGCCTGCGAATTGAACCAAACAAATCTTCAGATTTGAAGCTTTCGGGAGAGACGTTTTCCCAACCATCAGCCTCGGATGAAGCATCACCTTCGTCAGATATGTCTGCCTAGATATCAAAAACACAAAGACCAATTATACTCAAATCAAGTTTCAAAGAAACAACGTAAGTAATCAGAATCATACAAAATGGTTATCAATCACTTTCATGGCTAAACACCCGTACTCGATTCCACATCATTTTTTCAGGATGGAAAAAGCAAGATGTTGTTGGCATGCGTTATTTGTTGAAACCACGGATGGGTACGAATCCCGAAAGCATATTCGACTATAAGTTCTTCCGTATTTGAATATTTTGGAATTTTCTATATATGAACCCTAGATTCACTTTTCACTTCAACTTTCCATAATACAGTATTCATATTGTCTTAGTGCTATGTAATAAGCTTATTATTGCTTTATACCTAGGCATGCATAATAGTGATATCCGGAACGCCTATTTGAATATTAATTTTAACGAAAACGAATCAGAAGTTGTTACCTAGAATTGAATTGCATTTGTATTTCTTGCGTGTAAAATAACATGTTTTGTTTAGTATATAACAACACAATTAAGAATATATGGCGCGAATGATTTGCATTAAATAGTTTCCCTTCAGAAAACAAGAAACCGTCGGAGACGGGTGATGCTCCCCAAAGGTTTTTTGTCACAATATTGCACTAAATATTCAGATAAAAGGAAACGTCTTGAGGGGCATACCTTTGGACAAAATAATACGATGGATGGTTTAGCAACTTAAAAATTTCAAAGGGCCATAACTCTCTAAATAAATCATCTAACCAGAACCCACTAATAACATGCGCATCTCCTCAACGTAGTTAAGCTTCCCATAAAGCTTCATTGAATTCCAGTCAGTAGTTGGGGAGAAATAGCCCGGACAAGAATTGCACTATATGTACAGTTTATAGAAAATTTCAAAGGGCCATAACTCTGTGAAAAATCATCCGACCATAACCGGCTGATAATATGCACATCTCCTGTTGGTAGTGAAGCTTCCCATAAAGTTTCATTGAATTCCCGTAATAAGTTGCTGAGAAATAGCTCGGACAAGAATTGCACTATATGTACAATGGAAAATTTCAAAGGGCCATAACTCTGTGAAAAATCATCCGACCAGAACCGGCTGATAATATGCACATCTCCTCTTGGTAGTGAAGCTTCCCATAAAGTTTCATTGAATTCCGGTCATTAGTTGCTGAGAAATAGCCCGGACAAGAATATCACTATATGTACAGTTTATGGAAAATTTCAAAGGGCCATAACTCTGTGAACAATCATCCGACCAGAACCCGCTGATAATATGCACATCTCCTCTTGGTAGTGAAGCTTCCCATAAAATTTCATTGAAATTCGGTCATTAGTTGCGGAGAAATAGCCCGGACAAGAAAAATGCACTATATGTACAGTTAATGAAAAAAAAATCAAAGGGCCATAACTCATTGAAAAATCATCCGACCAGAACCCGCTGATAATATGCACATCTCCCATTGGTAGTGAAGCTTCCCATAAAGTTTCATTGAATTCCGGTCATTAGTTTCTGAGAAATAGCCCGGACAAATTCCGGACGGACACACACACACACACCCACACACACACGGAGAGACGAAGCGGCGACTATATGCTCCCCCAAATATATATATGGGGAGAATAATAAACCGCTACATCTTAACAATTACATTATCGTCAAAACATTGAACTGATGATAATAATAACGACTTCATGTTAGTGTGTTGAATAAACTGTGTGTGTATAATTGCTACACGTCGTTGACTAGCGGCTTGCGGGTGGTGTCAGAAGAATCAATTAAGAACGATGCGAGGCAAACAGACCGACAAAAAAACACAGATACATACTGCTGTATGAAAATTATCAAAGCAATCATCTCGTTGAATGATGACAAGTATTATCAAAACAATGACTGACTCGCGACAGTCGTATGCAAACAAACGTTTATGTGACTTTGTAGTTGTACAAACTTTCTGTTCTAATGCAGATTATAATTATTGTCTATACCAAATCGATTAGACGATTCAGAATTTAGGAATCAAATATTTGGCCGGTTTAAAAAAATCCGAATATTCGTTCCCATAATCACTTATTGAATAAAAAACAAGACCTGTCACCATAGGATGACATATGCCCCCGGGGGCATAAACAACATAGGTAAAACTCAGTAAATAATGCAAAGTTTATAACTTTTGAGCAATGCAATTCGACTTACAAACATGATTTTTAAATCTATGTATAAAATTTGAGATCAATACGCTAGAAAGCATAAAAATTGGTAAAAGCGAATAAGTCCGTCAATAAAACAGCTTGATTTACCCTCGCAAAGAATGATCACTGACTCAAGAAAAAATAACTGGAGCTTTGTCACAGACGTGACGAAAACCCCCACATGCCGCATTGACACAGAATATTGTGCATGTTGTCTTCACAAAAAACAGCGGACACCATGCTCAATGTTTAAAATGCACTAATAAGTGACCCCGTGACCTAGTTTTTGACACCGCATGGCCCATGTTCGAACATGACCTACACATCATCTAGATACAACTTCTGACCAAGTGTGGTGAAGATCGGATGAAAACTACTTGAATTAGAGAGTGGATACCATGCTGAATGTGTAAAACGTACTAAGTGACCCTGTGACTTAGTTTTTGATATGGCATGGCGCATGTTCGAACTTGGACTTAAGATCATCTAGATAAAACTTGTGACCAAGTTTGGTGAAGATCGGATGAAAACTACTTGAAATACAGAGCGGACACCATGCTCAATGTTTTAAATTTACTAAGTGACCCCGTGTTCTAGTTTTTGACCTGCCATGACCCATGTTCGAACTTGGCCTATCCATCATCTAGATACAGCTTCTGACCAAGTTTGGTGAAGCTTGGATGAAAACAACTTGAATTAGAGAGCGGACACCATGCTCAATGTTTAAAACGCGCTAAGTGACCCCGTGACCTAGTTTTTAACCTGGTATGACCCATATTCGAACTTGACCTAGACATCATCTAGATACAACATCTGACCAAGTTTGGTGAAGCTCGGATGAAAACAACTTGAACTAAAGAGCGGACACTTAATACGGACCGGCCCACAGACCGACCGACAGACAGACAGACAAGCTCACTCCAATATACCCCCTTAACTTTGTTTTTGGGGGTATAATTGTGGAATAGCACTGCAAATAGTTTAGCAACAATTCGTTGCCTTGTGAACTGTGATCCATCTTATATTAAACTATTCATGCATGACGTTTGGACTCGATATCTTAAAGGGTTTAACAATTTGCATAAAAACGAAAAACAGCCAACACATGGATGAAGAAATGGACATGCACACTAGGCTAGCTGATGCCTGGTCAGTATTAACAACTGTGGAATTTTTATAACAAATTGTGAAGATAATCACACTATAATTTAACAAATCAAATATTGAAATTGTGGGCCTCTGAAGTTTCGGAGAAAAATATTATAGACGTTATTTTGCCATCACATGAAACGTTTGTTTAAGGTTTTTTTGCTATATAAGTCATTTTACATAATTTGACCTCTAGGTGTGGCAAGTTATGAACCCAGGGTCATGATTCAATTGTCGAGGGCCAATATACAATGGTACATACCAAACACATCTGTATGTTCTAGTTTCAGATATATGGACGGACAGACGTCCATGGTGATTTAAGTAAACACCCTTTACATAGTAATAAGAAAGGTTATACTAAATTTGTTTATGTGTTACTTTTTAAACCATTGAATAAGGAAGAGTTGTTATGAAACTATGAGAGCTGTTGTAGATAATACAGAAATGACATTAAAATACCTGTGTAAACCATCTCTCTGGAATCAGGCACTCTGAACAAAGGTCTGGTGTTATGCTCCCCATCTCATAGTCGTGCAAATATGTCCACTCTCTTCTGTGCAAACACTCCCTTGCATCTGTTAAAAACAGAATAAAATCCAATAAATTATTGTAATTGTTATGTCTTAAATAGTTGAAAAGGAAGACTATGTGTTTTACAATGGTAAAGTAGAAAAAAAAGTAATGTTATGGAAATAATTAGTTTTCCTTTATTAAGTGGTTGACCAACAGTTGGATTAGCTTAGGGGTATAATCCAGGTACATGTCTATATTATCTGAAAAAACACTGGGTTTTNTTTTTCGAAACCTAAACACAAAACCTAAACGCAAAGTGTGACGGAATTTCAGAAGGACAGACAGACGGACGGACAGTGCGATCACTATATGCCCACCTTCAGGGGCATAACAAACATCTTTATTCCCAAATTTTAGAAGAAAAAAAATGAATTTTCCAAGTTCACCTAGCCCTATTCCCCAAAAATGTGGAAAAAAAATTGTCTATTTTTCAAGATTACAACATAAAACACATTCTTTTGTAAATTCACCTGAATTCAAAACAATACAAATCTGTATTATAATAACTTAATATAACAATAGATCAACATGAATAAAATACCTTCAGATGTTTTGAAGCAAACAATCCATCGAACATCAGTATCATTTACGGCGTATCGCTCAAGGTCATAGAAGTCACCAAAGTCATTTCTTTCAAGGCACTTCCTGACATCATCCTTACCCACATTTGCTGGAAGGTTCTTTAGAATAACACATTTGCTCTGAATTGTGTCCATCTTCGCATCATGGTAACATGCCAATATTCCTGAAAGCTGAAGCAAATAAAACAAGAGATGTGTTTGTCAGAAACACAATGCTACTGTGCCGTTGTTTGTTTTTTACCTTAGACCTTGAAGGATGACCTTGACCTTTCACCACTCAAAATGTGCAGCTTCATGAGATACACATGCATGCCAAATATCAAGTTGCTATGATCAATATTGCAAAAGTTATGACCATTTTTCGAAACATTAAACGCAAAGTGTGACGGAATTTCAGAAGGACAGACAGACGGACGGACAGACGGACAGTGCGATCACTATATGCCCACCTTAGGGGGCATAAAAACAAGGAAAAAGCAATTTATTATTTACAAAATTTCATTTACATAAGTAGTTCTAGTAGAAAACATTTAGTAAAACTGAACATGGTCATGTGCCAAAGACAAGTAAGCCATAAAAACGGGTTTATTATTTTATACCATTACATGGATATAAAGAAGAAACAATTGTTTCACAAAATGTATATGTTAAAACTTAAATCACAACATATGGCACTGTTGCACATTTACTTTCACAGAACACTTTCTGTATAAGTTTTTAAAAACATTTTTTAGTTCAAAGGTATTAACCGGTGGTCTTTAATACAGACAGTAAGCAGTCATAATGATTTGTAACAATTTGGAGATTCCATGTCTTTATCTTAAGCACTTAAATAACTTCAATAATATGGTGACATAAATATAGAACAGTCCCTTCTCAGAAAGACGTCAGTCAAATAATCTCTGTAAAAAGTACTTCAAAATGTAATTGACATTTCAATCAACTACTTAATAACATCTCACAATACAAAAATAAGAGAAATCACTTAAGACATTAAGATGCAAACAATGAAACTCCAGGAACTCTATCAAGAAAAGAAATGCTTCTTCTTATCTACAACATTTAAGCCACTTCATAGAGTACCCATCACAATTTGTAAACAAAAGTAAACGAAGGCTATGTATAATGCAGATCATATCATTTATAAGCTTTTTTGGCTATGTATTACATTTTTTGTTATAATTATACATCCAAGATACGCAATTGGGGCATTTAACACCCTCTATAACTTCTTCCGAAAATACTTTAACCCATTTATGCCTAGCGTCTAGAAAAAAGGCCGTGGCAAACAGCGTAGACCCAGATGAGACGCCGCATGATGCGGCGTCTCATCAGGGTCTGCCCTGTCTGCTTAAAGGAATTTCTGTAAGAAATATTCTAAATATAGAAATAAATATACTAGACATCCCTAATTTTGGAAATAAATTGATCCAATTAAAAGGGATGGGAGAGTCCACTAGGCATAAATACATTACAATGATCTGGAATTTCAAATAATTGCTGGATTCTGAAATCTTATATTAATATGCAAATTCCTTGAATTGATATCCCCCACCAAATAAATTTTGTTTATGAATGGGTGCAGAACTAAAAGAAACAAAGGGCAATAACTCTTTTTTAAGAAAGTGTACTGTAGGGTAAAAACTCTGAATGGCGCTTGTCCTAATTGATAAATATACATCCATGAAGTTAAATGTTTAAATCTTGTATAGTATCTGAGATATAGATCTAAAAAATTACATCATACAAAAACAACAAATGGCAATAACTCTTATTTAAGATAGTGTAGGGTTATCAGTGTTCGACACTAACTATTCTAAGTAAGGAGTTCCTTGGACTCCATTCTTTTGAAATTTAGGAGTCCGACCATACTTCGGGTAGTCTCAAATTTATGACACATGTTATCCATAAATTGTTAAATCCTCTTTCATGTTTGGTTTCAGATTGAAGTTCAAAGTGACTGCTGTTCAATATTTGTTGTCATTTATTATCTCTGATTGAACAAATATTCCACAAATGCCAGTAATATATAAGTAAATTATTGTAATTTAACAAAAAATACTATTTTCGATAATGCATTTATATATATGCTTGCTTGTTGATCCTCTGCATTGGGTGTAACAGCCCATTGCTTTATACATTTTCCCCGTGATATTTAAAATAAAAAAACCTAGCAAACAAAATGCCACAAAGCCCCTAAAATTATCGATTGATAGTGACAAGTGGTTATTTACGCACAACTGCTGATTCACAGACGTTCCAATCTTCAGTGCCTGGCGACCGTAAAACGTGCATTGTGTAAACAATTACGGGTAGTGTGATGATTGTTATATTGACTAGAGACTGTTCAGCGAAAGCTAGTTTTGTAAAGCGAAAAACTCCGAGAAAAAAACGACCAAGATCGGGTTGATTCAGTGTTCGAGAGTTTCCCCTATTACTACTGGAATGCACTGCGACAAGGAACCAAAATAAATAATTACGGATTGTTTTGTTTTGTCAATGTGTTTAAGCAGAATGATGAGTGGCATATTTTCATGTTCAAAAGTGCAGACATTATGATCTTGCGAAACGGGATTTTTTTATAATTGAAAGATTATTTTGAAGGAGTCCAACAGACGTCCGTGTTGCTTGTTTCGACCCCAGACACATGATTTGAGAGAACTTATAAGAAGAAAAGAGGCAAACTATTTAAAGTTACACACCAAATATCAAACCCCTGACACTTGCGGTTTCAAAGAAGAAGATTTTAGAAATTATCGATATTTACTATACAAGTCTTTATAAATAATTTGAGTGCCGGGCTCTGGCAAGTTTTGACCCCAGGGGACATGATTTGAACAACTGTAGCAGAGGACTTCTATAGGACGTTACATTCCAAAACATACATATAATTAAACAAGTAACCCATAGGGCAGGGTCAATTTTAACCCAAGAGGGATGATTTTAACAAAGTTGTTATAGGACCAGTATAATTTATGTAAGTCAAAATAAATTTCTTCGTCCTTGGGCGTGGCAAGTAACCCTCAGGGGTGAGTCCATTTTTACCCCAGGGGATTATTTACAAAACTTTTTAAAACTTCGGACAGACCGAACGATTTACAAGAATGACTTCTATGTAATCCCTCCCTAAACTACCTTCACCTTAAGTCGTATTTTGGAACGGACAGAAGCAATTTCGAATTCAGTTGGAATATCATTATCATATCAAGTACAATTGTTCCGATAGTTTCATGATGATTTGGCAAAACATTTGATTTCTTGATTGTTCACAAAGTTTCATAACACCCACATAAGGAAAACGTCTTAGCCCGCTGGCACTCATATTTTTCAGTTGACCTGATCCGTTTTCAAACTCAGCAGATATACCATTAGAAAAAGCGTTCAGAGCAAGTTGCATGAGGATTGGGTAAACATGTAACTTCTGGAATGTTCAGAAATTTTTCATTTAATTTGACATAGCAACCTAGTTTTTGAACGCAGTTTTGTAATTAACCCAATTGTCATTTAGACCAATCTTCTTACAAAGTTTCGTGACTTTTGGAAATAAATATATTCTCTAGAGTGTTAACATTGTACATTTTGACAACGGACAATGCAGGAACGATGATTAACAATAGGCAAACTGTCATCACAAAAGCTTACTGTAAGCAAGTTGTGCTCATTTGATCTAATAAGGACTCTTGCTAGGTACATCTGTGTAAGCTATTACAGAGCACTGTGAACAGGGTTTTTATTCCTTGATTTTGATAATAGACTGGGGTCCTTTGCGTTCCAAGTCGTTTGACTTAAACTGGTAAATGGAATTTCAGTTTGTGTGCTTACATACACTATAAAATTGATAATAAAAGTATTTTCGTCATAATAATACAATGATAAGTATCAACAATTAGTCTTCTACAAACAAACTTGTTGACCAGATAGGGGTTTTCTTATGATAAAAGAAAAATACTTCAATACTTCAAGTGCATAGTCCTAATGATGGTACTGTTCTAGTTTTGTATATGCTTCCGAGATCACTTAGATTTGATTGAACACTTCAAACTATCAATAGATCAGCTGTCTATAATCTTGCTTGTTAAAAAGAACTCTTACTTATCTCAAGCAGTGGTTGAAGTGTGCGATCATGACTTGGTATTAAAAACTTCCTTCTGCAGAATGAAGAGGGTGAATATAAAATTAAAACAATTTTTATGTGACCATAAATAAATTCAAATACAAGTTTGTATAGACAGTGTTCAACAATGACTGTTCTGAGTTTGATGTCCTTTGTGCAGACATTCTGATTTTGCGAAACGAATAAGTAAACGAAGGGATTTTTTTTTATAATTCAAATATGATTTTGAAAGAGTCCGACGGACTTCCTTGACTCAAAAACAAGGAGTCCGAGTCTCATTTCCAGGAGTCTCGGACTACCGGACTCCCGTTAGTGTCGAACACTGGTTATGGTTCTTGTGCACGGCACTTCTTCTCATTGATATATATACACCCATGAAGTTTCATGTTGAAATGTTGTATCCAACTGAGATATAGCCCTAAAAAATTACATCATACAAAACAACAAAGGGCAATAACTCTTATTTGAGAAATTGTAGGGTTATGGTTCTTGTGCATGGCACTTTTCCTCATTGATATCTTTACACCCATGAAGTTTCATGTTAAAAGCTTATATTGTTTCTGATATATAGCCATACAAAGTTTGTGACAGACGGATGGACGGACAGACTGATGGACAGGAGTACAGGACGGACAGACAACGCCAATTCGATATTCCTCCACCTTTGGCGAGGGATAGAAAAATAGGATTAAGTTGGTACTTCTACTTATTTCATTTCATCATGCCTAAAAATGGTTATTTGGCTGCTCTGGTATTTCTTTGAGATTGAGTAATATAATTGTTACTATATCATATTTGTATTCTCTTTTAATGCTTTTAATTTGAGTTAAAATGCTATGAGGTTAATTGCTAATGTTCACTAGTCTTGTGTTTTCTGATTAATTCATTGCTAAGTTAGACGTTATTCTAGCAATCAACCGGATGTAACACATAATGCTTTGCATTGACCATTTGAAGTTGGTGCCCCAAGCTTGTATCATTCTTTAATGTTAAATGTCATATTCATTGTAAATTCTTTAATTGAAAGGCAAATTGGTCATTTGTGTAAAAGAAAAGATCAGCAGACAAGAATTTCTCTCCTAATAATGTTTCTGGAGTTTCATTTTTACTACATGTATATATAAGCCATTCACAGGAATAAGGGTTTATCACCAGTACCCAGTATTGTTGCAACACCGAAAAGTAACTTATAATATTAGTGATATATATATACATATGGTTTCATTTTAAACCATTTCTGCTTTCTGTATTTATAATCATGTTAGTACAACTACATACATTAATTTATTTTTAACCATATTTTTGTTCTTAATGAAGTAAGTAATGTAAAATACTGATCATTCATAATCCGGGTAGAAATAAAAGGGAGGCAAACTGTGATGCAAAAAGTGTAAATAATTTATTTTTTATAAAATGATTGGAGGAAATGTAGCTCTACAGTTTTGCAGTTTTTTTTTAAACAAACTGAACTGGTTAATTCATTATATGCAAAATGGTCATATATAAGGCAAGCCTGGCAACACCGGTAAATTAGAACCAGAGGGCAAATGGCATTAAGGCTCTTAAATGAGACCCCAAGGATCTTATTTAAACAAGGTTTCACAATTTGGCGTAAGGACCTACATGTAAAACTGCCCGAACACCTGTCAGCCCAATTTTTTTAGCAAACCACAATCATTTTAAAACTAAGCCCAGATACAAACAATATTTTTCCAAGCAAGTTTGACAATAACAGGAACCATATCTCACTCATCGGAAAAATCACAAGAACAAATATTCAGAGCAAGCTTTGTGAAGATTGCACAAGCAAATAAGAATTCTAGTGTTCACAAGCATTTTTAATTTGACCCCGTAACCTAGTTTTTGAACCCATGTGTCAAAGTTATGAACTGGCCAAGATATCATTTGGGGCAAATGTGCATACCAAGTTTAATACCGATTATAAATAAATGTAGCCTATAGAGTCATCACAAACTTTTTTTCTTTAATTTGACCTATTGACCTAGTGTTTGATCCCAATTGACCTAGTCTCAAATTCTATCTGGATGTCAGAAGTACTGTTTCTTCAACTTGACCAAGTGACCTAGTTTTTGAACCCATGTGTCCAAGTTTTGAATGGGCCAAGATATCATTTGGGGCAAATGTGCATACCAAGTTTCATGCAGATTATAAATAAATGTAGCCAGACGATAGAGCCATCATATTTTATTATTATTTTTTTTTTTTTACCTTNGGCGTCTCATCTGGATCCAAACTGTTTGCTAAGGCCTTCAAAATCCGGTTCCAGCGCTCAAAGGGATAAGCCATTCACAGGAATAAGGGTTTATCACCAGTACCCAGTATTGTTGCAACACCGAAAAGTAACTAATAATATAAGGGATATATAAATATGAGGCCAACTGTGATGCAACTAGTGTAAGTAATTTAATTTTTATAAAATGATTGGCGGAAATGTAGTTCTAAAGTTATGCAGTTTTTTTTTCAAACAAACTGAACTGGTTAATTCATTATATGCAATGGTCACATATACATGTAAGGCAAGCCTGGCAACACTGGTAAATTAGAACAAGAGGGCAAATGGCATTAAGGATCTTATTAATGTTCTTGGTGGATAATTTTAACAAGGTTTCACAATTTGGACCTATAAGGAAAACTGCCCGAACATCTGGCAGCCCATTTTTTTTAGCAAACCACAATCATTTTAAAACTTAGCCCAGATACAAACAATATTTGTCCAAGCAAGTTTGACAATAACAGGAACCATATCTCACTCATCGGAAAAATCACAAGACCAAATATTCAGAGCAAGCTTTGTGCAAATTGCACAAGCAAATAAGAATTCTAGTGTTCACAAGCTTTTTTAATTTGACCCCGTAACCTAGTTTTTGAACCCATGTGTCCAAGTTTTGAACTGGCCAAGATATCATTTGGGGCAAATGTTCATACCAAGTTTAATACCAATTATAAATAAATGTAGCCTATAGAGTCATCACAAACATTTTTTCTTTAATTTGACCTAGTGACCTTGTGTTTGAACCCAATTGACCTAGTCTCAAATTCTACCGGGATGTCATAAGTACTTTTTCTTTAACTTGACCAAGTGACCTAGTTTGTGGACGCCCAAGGACCCATGCAGTTTGTTTGTTTGTTGATTCAGATTTTACAGCAACTCTACACATAAAGGTTATCTCAAGCTGTTTACAAATGATGAAGATGAAATCAATAATGCAATCCAAACTAAATTTTGTGTTACCTAGCAATCCAAACTAAATTTTGTGTTACGTAATGACCCAACTCACCGGAGATATCATTTCGACAAATGTTCTGAACATGTTTAATGACCATTGGGCAATACATGTGAGAGATGTTTGCTTGTTTACCCTCCAGACTTTGGTCAAAAAACATTGCCAGAGCATGCATTATTATTAGTATCATAGTTACTGAAATGCACAGTATGGGTGTGTGAGCCCTTTATTTAAATTTGCTTTATATGTTTGATCAATTACATACTCAATCTTTGGTATGTATATTTACTTACGGTAATTATCTAATCAATACTGAGATAGTACAATATTTTAATTATGTACCTAACACTATCTTTGGCAGTGACCTGTTGAATAAATGAATATATTACTTACAGAACTTAGATTCGTTAAGTGACCTTTTCCTAATCTCTACAGTATTCACAAGGTTTTTCTATCATATGACCAAGTGCCCCAGTTTTTGATACCATTTGACTCATTTTTTAACTTAGCTGAGATAGCATGGGGATGTTCTAATCAATTTTTAAAGTTTGGGCAATAAAAGCAGCCTCTATGCAAAAGGAAAATGTTGATGATGCACAACATATGATGTATGAGGAACAAAAGGCAATCACAAAAGCTCACTAGGAGCTGCTGAGCTCACTGGAGCTAAAACGCAAATAAAACATATTCTATGTAGGGTTGACAATCACTTGATTTTCACTTGATTAGGGATCAAATTTATGGTTTTATGAATGCACACACCACAAAGGACCACAGAAAAGGCAAACAAGTTGATATGTTAGCATTAAAATGATTGATAAACTGTCGTAATATTTTTTCTTATTTGTGGAACATTACACTTTACTTGGAGTATTGTAGAACATTATTGTTCAAATATTACTTCTAGTCTATGAGACTGATTTGCATTTAATATGTAATTGTTATTTGCTTAAACTGTGTTTCCAGTTAAAACAAAAATAGTTTGATTTAGATTTATATTGGCTGACCTAGTGTTGTTTTTTTAGATCATGGTTCATATATCAGACTACTACAGATCCTTTTATAAGTCTAAACATAATTTTATGTAAATGAAAAGAAAACAGAGCGATTAATATCTGATTCTCTTAAATGGGCAACTAACTATAATTATCTTTGTCGTCAAAAATATTGTACCAATTGTTTCAATCTGTACAATATCCAACCCAAACCAGTTGTTGGACCTTGATGAGAAAATGTTGTTCCTAAACCCGATATTGGTATTCCTATGTAGAACATTATTATGCATTAAAGCCCCATTACTACTCAAAATCAACGAAAATTTTGTACAATATTTCGTCATATAAAGTTAAACAATTAAAAATCAGTGTTCCTTATAGCAATTGCCGAAATTTCAACGCCAGATGTGGTCTGGTCACATAGATTTCTGTAGATACAAAATGCTCGTTCTTATAATCTTAATTTTTTGGGGCATATTTAATTCCATTTTAATTTTAATTTCCCGCAACGATATCTATTCATACGATGAAACGACACATTGACACTAACATATGGTACCATTTTAGTGTTTGTGTGTCGTATGAATAGATATATTTGCGGGATATTAAATCGTTGATTTTTTAGCTATAGAGGCTTTAACATGAATATTTATCTTATGTACTGTATGTGGATTCATAGCAGAATTGAGCATAATTCTACTATAAGAAGAAGTCACCAGTACTGCGGTTAAATGTCTGCTGAAATCAAGTGTCATGCAATTATCATGTCATCACTATGAATATAAAATTATGTACCAAGTTTCATGTTTGTGATGTTATTTTTTGACAAATGTTATGAAAATGAACATGCAAAAATGGTGGTAAATAAAGAGCCAGTGAATATCATACATTTTTATTTTTCAGACTGGTAATATTCAATAATATTTATACCTTTCAGTCAGAAAATTATTTTACCAAATATGTACGGTTTGACACATTAAGAAGACGATTATTTCTTGAAAAGCCGTTACTCCTACTTTCGATTTCGCTTTATCTTCCTGGTAAACACGGAGTTTTATTTCACCCTAAGTAACTACAATTATCGGAAAGAAATAAGGTTACATTATACTTATTCTTAAATGATAGATTTTTGTCGTCTGCAGATTCATTGACTTATTATTACAACATTAATCCACTAGTTCTATTACTACTATTACTTCGTCAGTAGTACGTCACTTTCGCAAAGCCTGGATTTCAAGTCTTCAATTATCGAAATGAAGTTAATGTAATAAAATAAAGTTATTCATTGTTACACGTTAATGGAAACGTTAAACATTTGCTTCATAATTATTGTAAACACAGGCGCTTGATGGCAATGACTCAAAAAAAAAGTTCGACTGTGTATGTATATACATGTATTGACAAATATTGACGAACTTTCTTTTTTTTAAGAAAACGTTTTGTCGGAAGATTTTTATTGATTTAGTATGTGTATGCATTATAATAAACAGGTTTATAAAAATCACGGCTGCAGCTGCATTAAAAAAAAGTCACAACGGATAGTCGAATGATTGAGTCATTGCCATCGAGCGCCTGTGATTGTAAAAAGCTAAAAAAAAATAATTAATAATGCAGTTGTACATATGACTTATAATTAAACTGGTACGGTGTGTTCGTAAAATCGAGTGAGTATCATGTAAGGATCAAGGGAAGTTTTCTTTTAGTGAATAATGGTTTGAGTTTTTTAAATCCTCGCAAACGTAGAAATCAGCACTTACAAGAATTTGCTTTTAAATACGCTAGTTAATCATCCGAAATTGGATTAAGTGACAACATTCCACTTGAGTGTACACGTGTTTGATATGACACTCAGATTGAAAGAACTTGTTTTGCCGAGATAAAATCCATTACATGCAATCAGGAGATTCGATTAAATATTTCAAATAGTAATATGTCAGGTATTTCGCTATTTCTTAAAATTACAGATATTTATGTAACGGATAATTGATTCTGTAATTGTAATATACTGTATGGCAAAAATAAAAAATGGATGTTAGTACAGTACTTTCTGTAACTGGGAATTGTATCCGTGTATTTTCAGGTATGTGTTTAAAGGCACGGTCACACAGCACATTACGGCTTAATCACGTACAAACAGTTTTAAAAATCTGGTGGACGTGGTCGTAAGTGGTAATGTTGGCTTGGCTGTGCTTTGGATGTGCTTTGTACTTGGTCTTGCCGTCGGCGGCTGTTTCACTGCTGAAACAATGCCTAAGCACGGCTAACCACTTCCAGTCGCGTGTAAGGTTAGAAATAGGTTCGCAGGTGTTTAAACGCGGGGAAAAAAGAGACAAATTACCACGGCTAGCCGCGGCCTTATCGCATCTGGCGCACGTGTTGAGCACGATCGTAAAACGGGAACTCCACTGCCAAAGCACTATCCAATCACGGCGCGGCCTCGTCGGAAGCGCAGCTTGCCACGTATAAATTCGGCCGCGCACGGCTGGTCCTCACAGTTGCCGATCTTCTACAGTCCAAGTTCGTTCGCTGTTCTTAAGTTAATAATGTCCAGAAAGAAGGGTCCCCCATGCAAAGAAGACGCCAACTAAGTATCTCATAAGCACACTCGTGAACGATGGCCTCACAGACTTCACGCACAACCAGACTTATGGTGTTGTGGGGGACCCTCCAGGCATATTGCATCTCACGGTACTTGGAGCCAGAGGCAAGGTGCCTCAGGTTGATAGCAACCTTGAGTCCAGGCGCAAGGGGTGCTCTCCAGTTGATGGTCTCCTTGGTGAGGGCTGGTGCCAGTCTCTGCATAATCACATCGTACATCGCAGGAGGCATCCTCATACAGTTCTGAAAGGCTCTTGGATCTTCGTTACACAGCTCGACCATGAGACAGTCGTAAATCCCAAGCTGAGGTCTCCTCGCAATCCAGCCACGCACCCAGATATTCCGTACCACCACCCTCCTCCTCCTCCTCCCCTCTCCTCCTCCTCCTCCTCCTCCTTCTACTTCTCTTAGCAAGGAAATGTTGGGTCTGTATCAGTTGGTTCTGCTGGTGCTGGAGCATAAAGATGAGAATATCATGGTGAGGAAGGTTCATGTTCACCCCTTGACATATAGACTGAGACTGCACATGTCTTAGAAAATTGCTGTATTTATATGCCGCAAATCAGAAGTGATACCGGCGTGATAACGCAATGAACGTTCCTCTTTAGCACGTTTGAGACGTCGTTTAAACGGTCTTAGGTAATGATATGAGCGCGGAAAACCCACTTGTCAATGATAAGCCGCAAAACACACGCCATGTCCCGTGATACCAACGCGTAACACCCGTCCGATGACCGTGCTCTGCCGCCCGTGACAGCCCGCTAAACTTTCGCGTCTTACTGCGTCATCCAAAGTTTTAATCACTGCCGGAACACGAATTATTACGAGTGCTTCACGCGTATTGCACGTCTTTCCCACGTGAATCACCCGTAATTGTCCGCGGTATAAAGTTTTGAGCCGTTCAATACTTTTTTCCGCGTCCAACGCCGTTCCGAATTTCCCCCGCGTCCTGCCACGTCTGAACATCGACTTTAGCTCGTCTTAAACTCGACATCAACGTGAACAACATCGTCTGCTTCACGGGAGATCAAATTTTGACGAGTTGTGGCCGTGATTAAGCTGTAGATCGCTGTATGACCGGGCCTTTAAGCTGTAGATCGCTGTATGACCGGGCCTTTAAGCTGTAGATCGNCCTTTAAATATTGCTATTGGAAGAAAAGAACCTCGACGATATATTTATTTGACTCTTTCCTTCCTCGCTTTTGTTTACGCTATTCGTGATTTATTAATGATATCGTATCACACGTAATTGGTGCCAAAGAAGCCTACTGCAAGAAATGACAAATATACATTTCTAGCAGGCAGGACAATAGGTTCACCTGACGGTGCACACATGTCTCTGTTGTATTTCCTTACCTATATACGTGGAATAAAATATTAGTTTGTTCAGGTTAAGTAAAAACAACAACCAATTTTTACGAATAATTCATAAATTACTGTGATCAAGTGATTGCTAGTTTTGCAGCTTCATTTGCAGCTGTATACCGTATCTTCCAACCATGTAGTGCATTAACGTATTGTCAGAGATTTCAAACAAATATATCCCATGAAAGTATGACAATCTAAAGCGAGTATATACGATCTTATTACTTTTCATAATCAAAACAGAGTAAACGTTGATTAATATAAAACTGATACACAAATAAAGAAAAAGTAAAATAAGACGATATACGAAAAAGGTTTTATGCAGTTGCAAATACGTGTATGTTGTACAGCTGAAACATCCTTAATGCACAGAAGACTGTGTGGAAATACCAATTAATACGTGCATATTAATTAATACTACACATAGACAACATTGTGTTGCTACAACATATACGAGTAAACGTGTCGGTATCGGAGTACACTTGCTCCTTATAAATTGTTGATGGTATCATATACAGATTGTTTCTTAAAGTATTAATGGTATTTTATCTTAAATTCGTCCGTCATATTCATATGTTGGTTTACGAATGTTGGCACTACAATTGTATATACACGCTTAAAGTATATGGCAATGTATTTATTGAAGCCATACTTTGTGCTGCCATAACATTGTAAAGATTAAGAAACAAGTATGAGTCAGAACTTTTCCGGATATCTTTTTTAAATACAATAATTAATACATAAAAGCAATACACATACACTATTCATGATGATCACATTGTTACATAGTAATCTTGTATTTAGGGTTTTATAAAGCGTTCCATCTTTGTCCGTGTAACTATGAGGTACCGACTGGAAATATACGTCATCCACTTGGTGACAGCGAGACCTCAACACTCGTCGGCGGTTGACCTGTCTCATGCGGCAGCGAACCAAATAAATGTTTTCGTTGTGCTCGATACCCCGAATATCATGATTAACAAAACCCCAAGCAGGTTTTCTGACGGTTCATTAACAACTGATTATGATATGAACGGTTGCTTCCAGCCGACATATCAAAGATGAATAAAACACAGTAACAATAAGATCGCCGTGGCGTAGTGGATATGGTGTCCGCCTAGCGATCGGGAGATCATGGGTTCGAACCCCACTGGGAGCGTTCCTTTCATCTCCCCCAAAGACACCAAGGACTGGTTCTTGTCCCAGGAAACGGACTCGAAAGCGTTTAAATAAGCCTACGGCTTTCGATGCAATCGAGCTAAAATAAATAGGTTTAAACTCATATAACAACGACCCGAGGAATCAATAGTTTTAAATATGAACGAATGTATTGTATACGAAATTGTTAACTTTCCTTACATAAAGGATCAGCGGATTGTTACAAGAATGTCTCTTCTGATAATGTTTCCATAGTAACATTATTCCTGTAACTAAAGCATTAGGTAATGTTGCAAGTCAAGTTCTTATATATATTTGTGCAACGTTCATCTAAGTCAGGTTATATTGCTCAAATATGTAGGTGGTCATAATCGCCAATGTACTCTGTTGACTTGTTGGGTCTCAGTGAGCAAGCATTGTAATCGCCGTAGTTATAATCAAGTGTATGAACAGTGTTGTACATTTCTGCAGGAGTAGATAGTTTGACCTCACCTACACGCGTTATGTCATAGACTGCGTCATCAAACCTGCTGACGACAACATATTTGCCATCATTTGCTTTACTAGTTGTATTCACGTCTGATTTCTTTTATCGGGAACGGTATAATATACTTGCATATCGTTTATGTATACATTCGGTTCGGATTTCTCCAATTTTTCATGATCGACATAATTATATATTACTTCTTTTATTCCGTTCAGATGGTTCAATGTGTTGGCCATGTAACCTCTCTCTGGAAATTATCCGAATCAACTATATTTTGCAGACATAGGCATTACAATACACAGAAGGAACACAATCCGACAATCATGCGCAAAAAATCGTACACAAAACATGTGTCTCGAAACAAAAACAATGTATAATACAAACCTTCGGTAAATAATAAATCCTATGACCAAAATAACTAAAATAAGAACGCCAATCCAGACTCTGATGCTGATTCCAAGAGACGAAACTATATAATTGAAAAGCAAGTGCATTGTAATAAACAACTGAAGTTTCTTTAAATGAATTATTATTGACATTATCATAATACCATTTTAACACTTGATTGAGTGATTTTGTTATTTTGATAATTGTTACAAATTCATTATAATATTAAAGATGAATGAAATTGTGGGAAAACCTTTTTTTTGGCATATGAACGTTGCAGAAATTAAACTGGCATACAGGTTAAGAACAGTGATAATCGTGGGAACACTTAACCTGATGTGGCTAATGGTGAATCATACGCGGATAAGAGGCGGCATCATTAAATTGCAGTTTGCGTATGGTCTATAAAACATCAACATGTTCATGTATCATACCGATCGATTGAGATTGTGTGAAGTTTATATTCTGACCGTACCATTTTCTAGATATAGTGCAAGTTGAAATTGAGAATCTTAAAAACAAATAGTTATGTCTGCTTTAAATTGGATACTGAGGCAATGATATATTGCCTGATATTTTTCTCGCTTCACGGGTAAAGCATGAACACACAAGGCGATCATTTTAGACCCTTATATATTTGTATAGAGATTCAATTTAAAGAATATTAAGAATAACATTGAAACCACGTCAACAGCATTTTAAACGCAATACGGATACATAAAAGAGCTTACTATAGTTACAAAACGATATCAGTTTGTCGGCGCAGTTGAACTTGACAGTACTGTAAACGCTATCGTCAAAACTACCGCATTAACATGGTAGAGGACCAAGTTCACCTTAAAAAGTCCAAAAGTTTTTTATCAAAAGAATACGTGCATACGAAGTTTAGCGTTAAAACATTTTGCTTTTGCAGTATATAATAAATATAAAATACACTTCCATCGACCAAAACATTATAACCTCTTTAATATTGCTATTAAACAGATATTTCATGTTCGATTTTCTAACAGGTGAGCCGTTTCAAGATTGTATGAAACATCATATATAATTGTAATTACGAAATATCGAACATTGTAAATTAACCAATATATGTACGGTTGAAGAAAGTCATCGCCTTTCTTATTAAAGAAACTCCGAACGTTAAAAATTGTGTAACGTTCTTCAAACACGTTTGATATCGGTTAAAGAAATGTTTTTTAACATTCAATTTAGCATTTCTTTAAATCGTTAACACTTAAAAAAATATTCTGAAGTCGACATGTAATTTTTAAATAAACTAATTGCCCATTACAAGTGTGATATTGTGTTATATGTATCCCATGCACGGGTATGTTTGAGGCCTGGGGCGTAGCCCCAAGGCCATAGTAATGATATCAATTTCTGAGCCTATCCGAATTAGTTGGCTGCCAAAAACCAAATTCCCAAAACTCCGATTTACCACTTAATTCATGCGCAATAAAAGTAGTTCTTCCCTAAATACAGAACATTACTTTATAACATGACAGTGTCATAAAAAGTGTAAAAAAATATTATTGAAGCAAAATTGCTAAGCATTGGCTACGACATAGTTTTAATTGTTTACATATTCATGCGAGAATTAAATTGCCCCTTTGTTCAGCACAAAATTATTATCGCATTATGATCGTCTAGACACTATGTGATTCAAGTTCCAAAGAACATACTGCATTAGTTCAGTGAGAAAAATTCCCAATTTCGCATAAAAAACGCCTATTCACAAATCTCTGGAAACAAACAGTGACACCGACTCTCTGTCATTCTTAAACTTTTATTTCTCCGTTTTTAGCCATAACAATAACATATTGTTTCCGTATATTCAAAATTCTGTGCTTTTTAATCGAAACATCCTCATACCTTTGCAAAAAAAGTTTAATTTAATTTGGCAGTGCCTTCATCAATTTGATTTTAAATTACGAAAATTTATGACGTATTTCGTGTGACGTTTTTTGAGCGGCGCATTGGGAAACCGGGGCTTAATGCGTGTGCGTAACGTGTCGTCCCAGATATGCATATGCAGTCTGTTTTAAATTGAAAATGAAATACATTCATTTAAAATAAACAAAACGGAATTGATACAAAAACGTGTACTTGTTTTACTCGAAATCGCATGAGTGACGATGCAATAATAATATAGATATTTACATGTAAAAACGGCTCGCGTGCAGTCCTTCGATTTATCTAAGGGAGACAATCGGTATGATGTTGTCTCCAACCTTCAAGCCGAACAGTGACTGTGTAATATACAACAACGTGTTTCCTACCACATGCACACAGAAATAGTTCAAAATAACGTCATAGCAAGCGCCCATACAGAGCATTGTTTCTTCAAACGAAATGCTTTAAATTTGTTTTAAGACAGTATAGAGAGTTTCCTCAAAATTAATCATCCTCCGATGCCCCCACTCGGATTCAAACCCAGACCTCTTTCCTCTGGGAAGAAAAGTATTCTATCTTGAAATACATGGGTGTAAAAGAGGATAATTAGCAATTTTAAACCTATCAACACACAAACAATATTTATATGATACTGTAATATGAAACCATTTTACTATAGCCCCCCCCCCTCCCTGGCGGCCATTGTTTGTAACGGACTGGGACAATTTGTAACTCGACCCACGTATTTTTAAAACAAATGTTCTGACCAAGTTTCATGAAGATTAAACAAAAAATGTGACTTTTTCAGTGTTAACAGGGTTTTACAATAGCCATATAAGGAAAACTGCCCTGCCCTCTGGTGCCCATGTTTTCCAAGGAACCACAAATAAATATGGCCTATACAGTGTTAACAAGGCAACTGTTGACGACGCACAACAGACAACGGACAAAATGCGATCGCAAAAGCTCACCATGAGCACTTTGTGACCAGGTGAGCTAGAAACAATTTTCCAGCACATAACAATGAAATTTGATGAGTGATTTTGAGGAAGAACATTTTTTTCAAAGTTACACTGTATATAATGGAGTAAAAATAACCCCTGCCCATAACTGCCATATTAATATCAGATCAAATTTTGTGCAAGGAATACAAAGGAAAACTACTAAAAACTATCAAAATACAAATGAAATCCGATTAGTTAGTGTAATGTGAGCTATCACATTTCGTAATATTGTTTAAATGTTTGCCTTTACTTCCGGGTTCGCGAATTTCAATTCCATTTGTAATATTGTTGTTTATATATTAGTGACAGGCGTTGATAATATATATAACACGAAAGTTAAGGAGTTATACCTTTAACCAGCGTCATATATACGTAGATAAATCATGCTTAACTAAGGTCCCCCTTCTCCCTTACCGATCCATTAACTAAATCAATCACACAAAGTCTGGCACACGTGTCAACGTTGTTTATACTGAATGTTTAACTACCATATACGACTTTAATTTGAAATGACATATAGTACGATTGCATTGTTGAAACAATTATTGAGGTCATGAATTCACACAGGGATATATTCACATTGTCTATGTATGTTACCCGTCAAACGTTTTACATTAATTATTATTCTAACGATGAGTGGAATGACATCCTCTACTGCAACGAGCGTGCTTGTACTAATCGATACAAGAAGTGCATCGGAGACGTATGACATCCGCTAGATTACCGTTCGTGTTTGTTCTTTCCGATTTGTGTATTGCATGGGATCTTTTGACATCCTCTAGACAATCTTACGTGTTTGCTCTCACCAATACGTTAACAGCATGGGGGACGTATGACATTCGAAAAATCACAGTGCGTGCTTGCTCTCACCGATACGCATAGGGATCGTATGACATCTGCAAAAGGACCGTTTGTGTTCGTTCTAAGCGATACGTATATTTCAAAGTGACCACCGCTAGATCATCGTTAGCGGTTTTTTGTCTCATCGATACGTGAATTGTATAGGGTCGTGTAAACTACATTAAAACGCATTAATTCTCACCGATACGTGCATTGCATAAAGGTCTTATAACCGTCGCTTATGCATCGTGCGTGTTTGTTTTCGCCTATACGTAAATTACATAGGGTCGTATAAACTGAGTTAGAACACCGTGCAGGTTTGTTCTCATCTATACGTGAATGGCATTAAAGTCGCATAAAGTCATCTAGGGCACCGTTTTTTTCTCACATACATTTGCATTTTGTATGAGCCGTATGAAAACCGTCGGAGGACCTTGCATGTTCTTTCTTACTTTCTTCGATGAGGTAGTATATCCGCTGCAGCAACTTTCGTTATTGCAAATAGGTCATAAGACATGCGCCTGAAAAACTTACATTTTTTCCCTAACTAAAACGAGTATAGCATGGCAGTCATATGCGATCCGCTAGAGCATCTTGTGTGATTTCTGTCACCAATATTGCATACGCATCGTTTGACATCTTCTACAGCATAGACGGTGATTACTATTACCGATTGTGAATGACGAAATACACTGTCATCGTGCGTTTTGTTAAAAGGAAAATTACTGTTATCAACCCGTTACGATTGCTGATATATGGTTCTTTCTGAGGTTAAAAGTGATTATTATATAAAGTTATGCAATAAAAAAAACGTGAAATGGTACTTATATAAATAAAATAGGTGCCTATAGTGACTGTTTTAGTATCTGATATAAATGCCTTAATAGTGTCAGAATCTTCTTATCGTTCTTTCGACAGTTCCTGATGGTGACAAGAAGGATCTTCTTTCAGTCAGCTGTGTACGCATGCTTTTATGTTGCTTAATTTGTGTTATTACGATAATTGATACTGCTCCATTTAATGACACTATCCCTTATCTACGAAATACCGTTAGGGCCATCGTGGTTACACATTAAAATCCAGATGGCGACAATGCGATAGTGCGATAGTACGATGGCGACAATGCGATAGTACGATGGCGTCTATCGCCTTCCGGAACACATGCGCACATCGTATTTTTTCCTAGATGGAGCCACTTTTTAAAAATGCTTTACAGTTCTGCATACCTTACATCAATACCCATTTTATAACTTAATAAGAAATTGATTTCATTATAACTGTAACCTCTTTCAAAGTACATCTTTATAAAGTCATATGTTTTGTGTCTGCAATAAGAATAGTTTGTGTACCGGAAGGCGATAGTCGACAATGCGATAGTACGATGGCCACAATGCGACAATCCGATAGTGCGATAATACGATGACGAAAATGCGACAATACGATGGCGACAGTGCGATAGTAAGATGGCGACAATGTGACAATACGGTGGCGACAGTGCGATAGTAAGATGGTGACAATGTGACAGTACGATGAGGACAATGCGACAATACGGTGGCGACAGTGCGATAATACGATGACGACAGTACAATGACTATCGCATTGTCGCCATCGTACTATCGCGTTGTCGAATTGTCGCCATCGTATTATCGCATTGGCGCCATCGTACTTTCGCATTGTCGCCATCGTACTATCGCACTATCGCATTGTCGCCCTCTGGATTGTTATGTGTAACCACGATGGCCCTAACGGTATTCCGTACTTAACAATACACGAACCTGTATGCAATTTGGTAGAGGCTGGAAGCATGTGTGCTTTTCCGAAAACTGTTTTTTTAAAAGGTTAACAGCCATACATCAACACGCACTTAAGTTGTACATTGGTTCCAACGGATAATTTTACTTAACATGTTATCTGGACGTTGGTTCCCTCGGATAAGTTTACTTTACATGTGACAGTAATGTTATCTGGACATTGGTTCCTACGGATAATTTTACTTTACATGTGACTGTAATGTTATCTGGACATTAGTTTCCTCGGATAATTTAACTTTAAATGTGACTGTTACGTTGTCCGGACATTGGTTCCGACGGACCATGGTTCTTACGCTAATTTTGACAAAACCGGATATTTGGTTCCTTCGTTATTTTGACAAGCCAGACAATTGTTCGAACGTTATTTTGAAACTTACGACCAGACGTGTTTAGTTCAGTAACATCAGCACTACGAATGTTGGTTATAATTCCTGCTTGTCTTCTGGTGGACGTTTACAACATGGGGCATGTTTATCTATAGAATCGGCCCTCTTAATGAATACATCTAAATATTTGATGTGAAAAGATTTATAAACACACATGTTTTGTATGCCAATCTATAGTTAAATTATGTATTCTTGGACATAACAACAAAAACTGCATTTAAATCGGCAATGTTTTAACAAAATACTGGGTAGACTTAGCTCCCTGTAGTAATCTGTATAATGTACAAAGGTTCTCATAATATCTGCCCTTCTTATTGGTTGCAAAGGTTTGTTACTATGCGCATGTGCTTTTTTAGAAATAGTTCATTTATGAAAAAAAACGAAACTCTTGCTTATGTAGTGTTTTTCCCAGGCCATTTTAGCGTGGCGAAAAGCCACGCCGCCCTCCCGGATCGCCACGCTGCCCTTTTTAAAGGCAAATTTCGCCACGCGCCCTTTTTTTCAAAGGCAAATTTCGCCACGAAATTTGCCTTACGATCTAACTTGGTCCGCAAAATCAGCTTCCTTGATTGTCTGTGACGCTCCGACTGTGCTTGATTTACTCGAGAGGCGTCAACGTCTAATCGACTATATTTAATTGAGCAGATTTAATCTATAACAGTGCTCGATTAGGTATTACTGGCTGCCCCAAAGCTGTGAATTAGTCATGCGTGAATAACCCCGTGTCAGTATCAATCGATAATGCTGGAGGCTATGTTATACCAAGCGCACTTTTCGCTCGGCAATGTGTACTCCTCCACGATATAATCATTACTTTGGAGACATTTGATGAAAAACTCGATGTTATTCTTGTGGCAATTGTGCTTTGCATGCATTATTCAGTTATATCAAAACATATTTTTTTACGCATAATTACTTTTAAATTCACAAACAAATTTATTCTTTATCGATTTCGTCTTTAATATAATTAGATCTAATTATTGAAATAATTACCGAGACGTATACCAATTTAACAAAATACTAATCGCGTATACGATTTAACGTTGCTATGCGCACCTGTCGCTTACATCATTTGACATTTTATCAACATGGCGGACTATACAGAATTAAATTGTGACTCGGCAAAAATGGCAAATAACGTCGTAAACGATCGAACTAACGATGGAGATTATACATTAAGAAGGAATAAATGAAATGTCTGTGATAATCAACGATGCATAAAAATGTTTTAGATAGCAACAACATAATTTATTTATTTGTAATCTACTCGGTGGATGTATGTCACAGAAACGAGTGTTTGCATATTGTTAGAGATCAATTTACTCGCAATTTTATTTTAAACATCTGTCGAGATTATTGTTAGAAAATGGGATAAGACAAACATGGTTTCATTTATATGTTAGTGGATCTGTGTATAATCAGATTCATATGCATATATTGCTTTATTATGTTTGTCGTGCTGTACAGTTTATTGAAACAGCATGGAACTTAAATGTTCATTGCAAGGTAAATATATTAATATAAATCATAGTAAGTTAAATACATCTATTACCATTAAATGTGCTTGTTTATATGTTATTTTTTCCACAACTGCTTCGTGGAGCAAATAACATGGAACGTTTTTGCCCTTTTTTGCCTAAACTGCGCGCTAAAATGCCCTTTTTGAAAGTAATGCGCCATGCCCCTTTGCCCTCCTGGGAAAAACACTATTATGTAGGTCTTAAAATATGTTTACATTTTTTCACAAATAAGCTGCTAATTAAACATTTGATGAACCTATTAATAAACCATAAACAAACTAACACAATTAAATGTTTCGTTATTTAACAATTTTAGCATCACGCTGGAGTAAACATGACCTTCTGTCCAAAGAAACACGGAAATCATAAAAAATTATTGTCGTAATTGTAATTAATCAACAGTTTATAAATTAAAACTTCTAAAAATTGAAAATCGTTAACTGTCCTGTACTTCTTGAGGATTTTTTCTAGTGGACTCGTTAAAGTCACGATACAATGAGGAGGGCCGATACTATAAGAATAAGGGATAATTACTCTCAAATGTTCCGAGTAATTGGCCTGGTAATTTCTATGAATTGACAAAAAGACACAATTAGACAACAGATAATAAACGGTAGGAATCCTGACAACAAATCACAATAAATACCCACAATCAACTCACGCCAATACCAATAATACCAATAAAGCTTCATACAAATGAATAAATGTGTCATTAAAATATACCAAGATGAGCCGTCTTTCCAAGTACCGGATTGGACAAACTTATTTGGAACGAAACTAATCACTTGGTTTCCCTTTTTTGTCCATCGAGATCGTGAGAATCGGCACTTATAAACCTTATAAATATACAATTTACAAAATTGCTCATGATGGTAACTGCGACACTCCAAAACAGCTACTCAAGTGGTCTTGAGTGCTCGGAAGAAGACGTCCTTAATGAGAACAATTTCATTATCAAGAACGCACCATTAGTTTTCAGCAAGCTCTATTTGCTTGTTTTAACGAACATTTAATTAATAAATAAAACATGTGTCATGTTTTTAAACAAAATTAGCCTCTGATGCTGAAAAATGGAAATACCGAAATGGATTTTCGAGAGATTTATTTTAGTACATGGGGGTTTCCGTTATATTACAATATACATTTTCGATCAGTTGGATATAACAATAAAAGACGAACAACTGCTCAAAACAAAACATAATACCGAATCAGGATCGAAAAACAGCACCAACGAAACAATACCTTTTGACGAGAGAAATTTTTCAAGACAGGTTTGTTGAGTTTTTTTTCATGAAATTTGTAATAAATGTATTTAAACATGTAACACTCTGATAATAGTGGTGCTTTTAAATAAAATGTATATGTGTACGTGTACAACTGTGACTATAGTGAGAAAATATGTTAACATAAATATATCTAAAGTAAATAAAATGCTTGATGAATTTAATTAGTAAAATATGAGTAGTTAGCTTGAGTAATTATATTTCTGACGAAAGCGTTTTATCAAACATCACGAAATCTACAATATAAAGCCTACAAGCTATGTGTTAAACTTAATTGTGTTAGATTAAATAGTTCAAGGCCCTATAAAGGTGACAAATCCAATTATTATGCATATAAACTTGTCTAATGTTTACCGGATTTCAATTACTCTTGCATAAAAAATGCTAATAACACAGCTTAGGTGCAACGTTGTCAAGAATTATGGAAGATATACCCGTTTCATAATTGGAAGAAATGTTTACACCTTTGCAACTAACGTGGTGTGTAGCCTCAAAGCGGTGACGTATGCTAAAAATAGCCTAAATAAAATTCAATTTTAATTGTATTTTAAACAACTTTTTACCAGCAAAAAGTAACTTATTAGGTCACTACAAACGTTTTAACCATTTAGAAGAGACCTACTTTGTGAGTGATACCGGAAAACATTGAAAATCAACGATATATTTTTGGTGACCTGCGTCACTTTCACTTTCACTTTCCCGAGTAAACAGCGATGTAAATAAACTGATTGTTTGTAAACACAAATTGACATTGAGGACACTGTATTTTGAGCTCAAATCAAGTTGTATTGCTAATTTTTTTATGGTGATGTCCAATAGCATATATACATTGTTTTTTTGATAACCTTTATAAATAAAATATGGAAAAAATATCTAAAAATCGGTAAATAATTACAGATCGTCACCTTTATAGGGCCTTTAACATCTGGAATACAATACATTTACCAAGTTTTTTTTCCATAAATACACGGTTGTGAAGCAAAACTTTTGTTATTAACTGTTTATCTTGAAAACCTTTTCCTTTTTTGCAGAAAAACGAAAAACATTACCACCATAATGGCCTTTACACGAGTTACCGTAGTCTGCGTCGCAATGGTTACCATGTTGTTGGGCTCTGAGGGTCAATTGTGTCAAATGGACCCCGCTACCAAGACGTGCACGGATGTTGTGCCACGCGGAGGCCCTTTAAAGGGCAAGCCCCTGTGCTCGAGTGCCGGACGAGAATGTCAGCTGAAAATTCGACGGAGGTCAATTCAGTGCATATGTTTAGCCAACCTGGACGGATATCAACTTTGGTGAAATACAAAAATTAACTCGGGCGTTGTTTTACGGTTGGGCAAGCGGTGTGATGCATTCTGAGCACTCTGGATCAGCAGACGATTTATTAAGGAGGCTTCCGGAGAAAGTCGATGTATCACGTAATAACTTC
>VMBQ01002458.1:0-39681 GCA_007657795.1 Dreissena rostriformis | reverse complement strand
AGCACTACACGGTATCAGTTAAATACAGACTAATATTTCTTGACAGCCCGCAATAAAGCTCATATAATCATGAAATATAATGGTAATATACTATATGTGTTCCGTGTGGAACGCACCATCAATTTAGTTCTGCCATATTAGGTCTTAAGTTCATAACGAACAAAACGCATACGTCCTTTGCAAGTATAATAGTGAGGTTACTGATTTGACTGTTCTGCATAATTTGAATAAATACATTTAAACGTAGCCGGTTGATTTCATGCAGCATCCTGTGCACATGTTGTAATTGGTTTGCTTACAAATGCTTACACGTATCGGGTTTATCACAGCAGATGTATTTACGGTTCCCCAAGCAATTGTTCGCGAGTTCACGGCTCAAGGCAGCTGATGTGCTTAATGTCTTGAACATCTTGGCATACACTAATAGTATCATAATTATTAGTTATAATATCTCAAACGATTAATGCATCTTTTACTACAAATTGTAAACGATAATATAAAACACAGGAATGACTCAAAAACTCAATACGTTATGCACATTTTTGCTTTTTATTTATTAGATTCATTATTTGAAAAAAAAATCAGCAATGTTAGCGATGAATTGAAATGCCCCTGTATTACAGGTTTTTTGTCGTCTGCAAATTTATATCGCACTAATTGTGTTTTGTTGCAAATTTCAATGCAAAACCTAAATAATGCAATACAATATTTTACTCCGCAATTAATTTATATCAACAAGGCAAAATGCAATGGCGGAATCACCATCTCGGAAACTGTATTTTACCCAATCTTCGTAGATGCAAACACATCAGTATCCGAAAATATATAATTGCACACTTTCTTGACTTGTCTTTTCCATTTGTTCATAATGTTATCAACAATGCCGTTGCTTAAGACCTTTTGTAAGTAGCGAGTATATTCCTTTGTCTCCACACTGTATCCTTTGCCAATCGAGTATTGCTTTGAACACCTCCCGCGGGCTGTTTATATGTGCATTTTATGTATCTATCCGCATAACGTAAATACAACTATAATTGTTTTATATATTCGTCCATTTGATTGAATGCTGACGTGTATTAATCCATGTATACTAGATTTTCATATGATTGCCCAAACGCTTTAAAGTGTGTTTTCGCATTATTGTAAACTTTCTAACAATATCAAGATTTTGTCTTCATGACAATCATGCGCTGTAGCTTTTAATTAATTGTTTACATTTAATTTATGTAAACAACATCGACAAAAGGTTACTTAGTATTCATGATATACTTGATATACTATTACCACAACAAAGGTGCTATTATTTGTTGTCAGTCAGTTTCGTTCTCTTTATCAATCATGATCACGTGAATAGCATATTACGGACTATATCGTATCGTTTTACTCATGGCTTTGTATGAATTAAAATTTTGTATTTGTATACGTGAATGCGAAGATAAATGGCTCATCGCGTTAAACCGTAAATTGAATAAACATATTATACTTACGCAATTATTAACAATTTATCAATCTAAACGAAACTTTTATAAACTTTATATGTGTTAGCTATATTGTATTTATTTATCAAAGCATTTTACGTACGTAGTTTTTGTAAGTTTAAAGTTTAAATGCGCACAATATTAAAACATCAAAAAGAAAAACAATGTGTTTCAATTGTTTAATACAAAGCCACGTAGGACAGTCAAACTAATGTACGTTGACAATGTTTGTCATTTTTGTAAGAGTATCTTGACAGTTATGTTTTGTTCATCTTATGTTTATTCTTTCAAAATAATATCCAAAATATAAATGTCACAAACTCACACTTGTCATTGATGAAGTAGCGTTGCCGTGACTGATATGAAAATTAAATTAATGATGTAATAAAATGGCGTATTTGCAGTTGAATGCATTTCTGTGCATATTCGTTTGTATAAATCTTCCGTAATTGATTGCGGTTAAATGACAAAAAAAAGAAACAAAGAGCGAAGGCATCTGAATAACAAGGACAAAAGCATACTTGTTATTTAAATTCACCTATATGTTAATAAATTAACTCATATGAAATCATAAAACGATGGAATCATTTGGAATAGTTTTAGTTTTAGTTTTTTTTTAAAGAGGAAAGATTCACTATTACAAACAGAAATGTAGAGGATTAAGCTGTAAGCCTTTTGTTTGAGTGGATTTGATTTTGAATCCCGTCGGGATCAACGTTTTTCTTTTCTTTCTTTCTTCAACATTTTTCTGGTTCTTAGACTATAATTGTTTATTTACCATGCTTAAATATGTCCAGTTCAGACACCGAAGGACAATCTTCAAAATATAATATAACAAACTCTGTTCAATTCTCTTTAATACAATACAATAATTTTCCAGTGGCTAATAAACAGTGCGGTCATGACGTGTGGTATAAGACACGAGATAATCATGATGAGTTGGGGTGCGCAGTGTACCGATTGTATCTTCTTACGTATTGAAATGGTGGTTTAATTAAAAAAAAACTATGAATCGGCATGACTGTGTTGGATAGAGACCAAATCGTGGACTCATTCGAAATGCTCCCATATGACAAAGACATCATACATTGCCAGATCGCGCCTACTGAAATTGTCAAATCGTAAACAGAACGCAACTGAGCGCAAAGCAATATTATCGAAGCTTTAAATCTGAGAGAAAGACTACGATCAGTAACGCCTGAACAATCGTGGCGAATAAAAAAAAAATGTTTTGCTTACAAAGCGTTGCACATACATGCCAACAAGAATGAATAGCCGAATGAGTATTCGCTAAGGTTTTCAGCTTGAAGTTTGAATCAAGGCGACCGCGACCTTTTTTTGTTATTTTTTTGATAAAACAATTATTTTAGGTTTTTGTCCGAAATTCAAATTCTTCAACTACATGTTAAAATACGAAATCTGCTAACAAGTCTATATATATAGACCTTTTCGATTCATTTACTAACAACAAGTAGACTAAACAGTTATAAAAGCTTCATGTATTGCACAAATTAAGCACAACTAAAATTCTGTGATTGGCTTTTAATCAAATCATTTTTATTTGTATGCATATCCAGCACGAATAATTACAAAATTGATCCACAATTACTACACAGTGAGAATATTTTCGGCTAAATTCTTTGTCTAAGCCCAAACTCCATATCATGCACAATCCTCTCATGTCATTTCTTTTACGAACTTCATAGTTTTATAAACTGTTCCACATCAAGTCAATTATCTTCTCACACTGCAATGTTGCTATGGAAGACAGCTTTTATTTACAATTCACCTTAGTTGCAAGCACTTTATTGGAGAATATAAATCATCGCACATTTCCTTAATTTGTTTGCCCGATTTTCATGTATGATATTATTTTCCACGCCATTGTTTTAACACCTTGGACAAGTGGGGTTTACAGTCGTGTGTCGCCACACCATGTCCTTGCCCATCCCGCGCTGCTTTAAACATCTTACGCATGTTGTTTGTATGCTCATTGTATAGCTATACTTCTTACATACATATAACTATAATTGTTTTCATTCTATGTCTGTTTGACTTTTTTTTATTAACAATACAATTTCCGTGACATTCACTATTTCCAAAAGCCTGTTCTATCATATAAACATATATTTTAAGAAGCTGTTCCATAAAATCGACCATTGTCTACCATGCAATAATCTACTGAGAATGTTATACCTCAGAGAGTTGCCATTTACACAATCTTCTTAGATGCAAGCACTTTAACAGACGAATATATATCATCGCACATTTTCTTGATTTGTTTGTCGGTTGTTCATTTATGATATTATCCACCACGCCATTGTTTAACACCTTGAACAAATAGTGATTACGGTCGTGTGTCTCAATGCTGTTTCCTTTGCCCATCAACCGATGCTTACAATATCCCCCGCATGCTGTTTGCATTTGCATGTTGTTAAATGACACCTTCATGGTTAGTATAAATGTTATATATATTTAAAATATCTATTCGACTGGATGTATGTGTTTATTAATCCACGAGTACTCTATTAATATTCCATTTAAAGACCACTTTAAAACGTCTTTACGCATTACTGTCAACTACATTTGTATTAATATCACACTTGTGTCACCATTCCAACCGTGCTAAACATGATTCACTTGATATGCTCAAAACAATTACACTGGTGTTTAATGACGGTGTCATACTCTTAATTAATCACGTTCATAATAATAGACAATACACAAACTATACGCGGTGTTTTTATGACAGTTTTAATTACGTTGTGGTAAGCATTTTATCAATATGTCGCTGTGTACCTTAATGATAAAATATACAGCTAAACCGTCAATTGAATAACCGCATTGTATAAAATTAAATAAAAAAATAACCATCAATCACCACAATACTTAACAAACTTATACGCGACCGATATTGTCTTAAATCATGAAAGCATTTAATGTAAAGATAGTTAAGTTTAAATAGAAACGAAAAAGCAAACAATTAAATTGATTTTCATGAAGTAACTAGATTATTTTAACGTTAAGCGTACTTAAGTTTTATTATCCTTTTTTTTAAGAAAAGTTTTAAACAGACTTTTGTCCAATTTGTCAAATACTTGTTATAAAAACAGTAATAAAATTAATATATTTGTGACTCAATTTCTCAAAATCAGGCGATTCATTGTGGCAGTGGTTATGCCGTGATTGATGAGAAACTAAAAGTTTCTTTGCTGTGCAGGTGAAAGCATGTTTAGTGCATGTTCATGCGTATCAATCTTTGTCATTTAGTATGGTTTAAATACAAAGAATGAAACAAAGAGAATTGTACGCGATTGGTAAAGCAATTGAATATCCGTCGGTACATTTCGCAACTAAATATTTTTTTTGCGGTGGAAGACGCAAACGGATTCATCTTAAAATATTGCTGAGGGATTTTACTCATGTTCGTCTGTAGAAAAATATGCATTTATAATTTCACTTGGTCGTGGTAATTAATACGTAAACTTATTTACCTTAGTGTTCTTCTAACTGTCTTAACGCGACTTCGGTTCCAAATACTTAAGTGGGTAAATAAGATATCAATGTCAACAATTTCTCTAACCGTAAACAACACAACTTCATAGGGTATTAATGAGTAAATAATTGAAACTTAATAATATAATTGATTTTCAAATATTGTACATGGGTTATATACATGAATGAGTTTATGACTGGAATACAAACATTTATACACATGTTTAAACCTTCGTTTTGACGATTAAAAAACAAATCCTTCTGAACTCTTGTTTATTTACGTTTTATCTGTTTTTGAATAATTTTGATGGAATGCATTATTGTAACGTCACATGTAAATAAGGATTATAGTCATATAATGTCGACCTCATTTCTATGGATTTCTTCTGACGACTTCTCATTATTACATAATGCAAGACCTTTAGTATATGCTTTGTTGTATTTTGTGTAATAAAATGAACACTCAATAAAAAATAGTATCGTTGATTTATATTAACAGTAAAGATCAAATAGCATAGTTGAATGTAATGTTCATATGTGGAATATCTGAAAAAGAAAATATGATAACCTCTGTTGCATTTAATATTATTTTTTAAATTATATTATTTCTTTCTTACATGCAACTGCTTAGGTCAGAATGTGATTAAAAATATAAATATCATTGTAAGCATTATAATACATTTTACAAAATTTTGATCACTGTAATCAGGTTAGTTTAATAATTAGAAACACAACGAAATTACTTGATGCGATATATTAATGTAAATCGTATATTACGTTTATCTTTTTTATACTGTACAATGATTCGTAAAGACGTTTTCTTTTATTTGGGTACGTATATACGCATTGCTCTTAGCGTATAATGTGTCTCCTTTCTCCTTCATTCATTGAGCTTTAGTCAGCTCCATAGGACAACGACAGGAGGAACTAACTTGGACTATAACATTCCCTTCCCAATAGGAAGCTGTACAAAGTGGAAACTAAGGTTCAATACCCTAAAACCCTAAAAAGTGTAAATACAATGTTGACTCTGAAAAATTATTAAACCACGCCTGTATAATAATACATACTGAACATAATGGAACGATTTAGCGTTTCATTAATTTGTTTAAACTTCTACCGCTTACAACGTTAATGCGATACAATTTTTCCAAAATATATTTCAGTAGAGCGAGGTTTTCAACCTCTGACACTTGGGTAAGGGGACCCGGCACGCTTCCACTGCGCTAATCTGCTTATGACTGTACAATGCTGTTAAATAACTATTAAGAGCAAAATCTGATGCAATATATTATGTTAAAATCATTCAACGGGAAGTAAATGCTACCGGTATGCTCATTGAGCGCAGCAAGAGTTGTCCTTACGTAATTTATATATAAATGTCCTCTTCTTTTCAATTCCACAAGTAGGAATACACCCTATACCGCTGCAAAACTGAATGATGTTAATGATAACTACGATAAAAGACCCATTAACACTCAAATTCGATGAATAGTTCGTACACTATTTCATATAATTAAGTTAACCCATACAAAGTCAGTGTTCCTTATAGTAATAGCCAAAATTTCAACGCTAGATGTGGTCTGGTAACATAGATTTTACAAGATACAAAATGCTCTTTTTTCTATTCAGTTTGGTTAAGCCAACATTTTGTTTTGTACACGCTAATGATTCAAAATTGCAGCATTTGGTTGTTTGATCGTATCTGAAACTAAACGAAAATGTCGTATTCTTAAGTTGCTCGAAAGCAGTCTATTACAAATGTTTTTGCAGTTGAATTTCACTCAGCAGACATTGCTGCTGGCTATAAAACGTCAACCGAAAGGTTTTAAATTATAACAATTAAACTTGGCATAGGGTTGATGGTAACGAGTAAATAAAAATCACGAAGCGATCACAAAGTCAAAGTATTATTGATCCTTAAACACTCTCGTGAGTTTATTTTATGGGCTGAAGATACAGGCTGTTGTTGATCGGTTTAGATTGTTGTCTGAGATTATTGTCCAGGTTTAGAGACCTTTTAATAACGTATTCATGATAATGAATGAAGTCAATGATAAAATTGATGAACTAACCACGTAGGAATAGTCAGATATCTGATGAGAAGTGTTATTGTTGATAGTTTTAAAACAGCTCATTAATTATTCGTTTTAAACAAAGCATACTTGCCGCTAAATGGGTTTTTTTTACGTAAAGAGTCAGTTGTTCCAGTCGATTAGTATATGTCCTTGAAATGGTCAATTAATATATCTCGGTTGACCTACAATTCTCACTCGAAGGTTATCGTCGTTCAATAAAGACAGTAAAATGAAGGCCGAGTTGGAATTTGAAAGGCTAATAAGGCCAAGATGGAGGATCATATTTGTTTTATTCTCGAGAATAAACATAAAAGTAACCTGTTTTGTTTTTGGTTTGCACAAACAATGTTGGGAAAACCTATGAAAACTTGTTCGAGTATATGACCGTCCTAAGGCTAAAACCGATATTATTTTTTCAAGAGAATAAACAATATTTAATTTAATTCATCAACACCTAAAAGTACAATTATCAAAGGAAAACTATATACGGTCCATAAAACATACCAATATAATTGTGTTTTATAAATAATACATTTTGTTAAAACCAACGGGATGTTATCCTCCAGTTCAAAAGGTCATATCGCAAGGCGGTCAGCGCTTTCTTGATATATTATTCATAATCTGTCGCCAGAGAAAACATGGTTATTTAATTACCCATTGTAACGGCATTGTTCGGTAAATTTAAGGGATTTTTTCACAGATTTGTTCGCACTTTGATAACAGCTATAGTTACCAGAAAATTTGACCAGAGCAAGCAATCACTAAGATTCACCAAACAAAAAAGTACTATTTGATAATTAAAGTCAGAGATTTCACTTCTTCAACAACTTTAATTCATACATTGACATAAAATGTGAATAACATGTTAAATGGAACAATTAAAAACTGATCCTTAATAGCAAAAAAGTCCATAAACAAATTATGCTTTATATTTGTCGAGCAAGAGTACATGTATGCATAATAAAAATAGTTCACTATTTTACGTCACAATCACGTGGTATTTTCGCGAAGCACAGTTAGCAATTAAGAATCTGAGGTTATAAATAGATCAAGAAAAATCAGCTGGTGCGTCAATTCGTGGACATTGCCGCACGCAAGTAGTATTCTTACGTTCAATTTGCATAGGGTTGTTCCCTCTTTGACAACTTGATAGATGGCTTTGATCGCATCCGTCCTGGAGACTGGCAATGGAGTGCGTCATCGTTGTTATTTTGGGCCCCAATCTTGCTTTGTATTCGGATGTCATGTTCTCATCATTGTTTTTCAGTGGGCTTGAGTCACTCTTGGCGGAACCCGTCTCCTCTCCAAGAAACGAAACGTGCAACCTCCTCACTTCGTTTCGCCCGCTAACAGGATCGGTTACTAGGGTGTGGTTAGGTGAAGGTCCCGGAACCAGAAGTGAGTGACAGGAGATAATCAGTATGCCCGTCCTCCAGGGAAATCACCTATATTTTATTCTGCAATAAATATGGGCATTCAAAGCACGAGCTGAGAATCAACAGTTGAGTAGATACATGTTCCCTAGGTGTGAACATTACTTGCTTTATCAATAAACGACACGATCCGAAATACCTTGCAAACAAATGCAGTATTGCAGGACTGCCTTATTTCTAGCATGTTCTTAGTTGCTGTTACAGATGCATTGACACAAAGATTTAACTGTTCACTGTCAACAAGGAGAATTATATAAGAACATGAGCAAATAAATTGATGAAACAGCCGTTTATTGAACCAACGTTGCATTAAAAGATTATCGTAACATTTTTATGAGTGTTGTTATCATTGAAAAAAGTACACACACAATAACTGAATTGGGTCCTGTTCCACCATACTTTGGAGTCAAACTTAGATTGATGTTCATCGTCAAAGTACGTTCCCTTTGGAACCAGGTTTGGAATTGAAACCCATGCATTGTGTTCTATATTTGTGTAAGATATCATAAAATAAAAATGGTACCCAAACCTTTTCATCATCTTCCTTTTTTATCCCAATTCTTATCTTCCTCACAATCACCAATATCCGCCGCAGAACATTACTATCATCATCAACAAAAGCCACAAAAACAAAAATACAACCCCACGATCAAGTTATGTTATCATTATCAAAACAACAACACTGTACTACCATCAACGTCATTATCTCCATCGTCTTCGTCATCAAGATGTAATCGTTATCATATTATTATCGTATTATCACATTATCAGCATATAGCACACGATGTACACATTATCATATTGAGAGTATTAATTACACGTTTCAAATCAATAATTCAGTTAATTGGCATTAGTATTGGTACATCAAAACGATCGGATATTGACCGATGATCGCAATATTGATAACATGGTGATGAGAAAATGCTTCAGATTGTGCTGATGTTAATGATGACGGTGATGATGATAACGAGGAATATATGAGGATGGTGAATTTGATGATGATTATAATTATGATGATGGATATTTTGAGGATGATAAGGATGAATTTGCACTATGACAACGACGATAACGATGATGACGACAAGTAGAATAATGATGATGGAACTCACCAAACGAGGATGAACAAGGAACAACCAAAGTGGGTTTCGATTCACGTTATATCTAAAATAATTCAACGCGTTTTGGTCGATTTTTGGTCTCGTTGACCAAAGTTCTACGTTTACATCAAAGTGCGGCACTATAACGCACTGTGATTTTTCAAACAGCCGTACCTTCAGCGCATTGATTTATAATAATGGGACTGTACGCGTGTAATGAAAAATAACTGAGTACATAACACCGACGGAACAGCCAATGCTGACGATTATGGGCGGAGTTTCGGAAAAAATAGTACGTTGTTTTTAAAATGAATATTATTATAAAAAGTGAGTTTAAAGCCATAGTTTATTACCGGAAGGTTATATGAGTTGCGGTAATATCATGAATGCGAAATTTATTTTTTAAACGGGGCTTGTTTTCAGTTAACAGGTTTTGTTCCGCGGACGAGTCGGATTTCCAATAGCCACCATAAACAAAACATAACCGCAGACGTGCTGCCGGTTTTTGTTATTCTTGTAAAACAGGAGCTCTGATATCGATATGTGAAAATGACATGCGGGATTGGGTAAACAATAAAGCGAAAATGAACTGTTCAAAAAATGAAAATATCTTAACAGTAATAGTAGCCTTCTGGATAATGGCATACGCTGTCTATGCAATGAGGACGTCCTCGTTTGTTGGACCTAAACTGCCACAGCTTTTGTACGAAAAGGACCGGTCGTCTGTAATAGCAGAAGTTTATGCCGCAGGCAGTCTGCTGTGTGCAATTAAATGCCGTGAAAAGGTTGACTGTGCGGCATTTTTGTACAAATCTACAGGTACGAATATATGTATATGATGTATTTTTGTTGATGTGTTTTTTATCTTAACTGGAAATAAAATGCGTATATCCAGGCACATCAGCTTATTTCCAAAAAATATATCAAGAAAAGAAATCATTGAAATAAATTATGTAAACTTGTAAGCGTACATTATATTTATTATGATGTATACGTTTAACGATGTTTCTAATCCCAAGTAAAAGGACATACAATTCAATATGTTTAATGAAAATTAACTTGAACCGCTGAAACAGCGTCATTGTATTCCTTAAAATGTAGTAAATAAAGCGTGTTGTTTGCAAACATGTTTTGACGCAAACTCGACAAACAAATAACAATTACACTTCAAGAAATGCTTCGAGTTTTTCATAAGTCATGACATACTTCAAGGACAAACTTTTCTTTAAACTAATTAATGAACTAAAATATTCATATCTCGTTTAATAGAAAAACCGGACACACGTTGCTACACTTCTGAGAACTTTACTCATTAAAATGGAACCTGGTCACGTGCGCAGTCCAACATAACGTGTCAGAGATGGGATAAACAAACTCCACACACGCACACCTACGACAAAGCGCACCTTTTCCCAGAATCAAACGTTACCAAGGCCGAGAATTACTGTCGAAATCCGGATTTGTATGGATGCCCATGGTGTTACACGACCAATGCCACATCTCGCTGGGAGTGTTGTAACATATATCGATGTTTCAATGATTATGGTATGTATTGTCATTTACATGTTGGAGCTTAATACCATATTAATTTTTAAATTGTACTTTTATTGGCTATGCCAAACATATGTCGACGACAACAGTAATGATCAATTTACGCAATTCGCACCAAATGCATATGCCCAATATATAATACAATTGACCCAAACATTCGCTGGAAGTGTTTTGACATATATCAATGTTTCAACGCCGATAATATTTCCTGTACTTAATTTAATGGAGCTTGAACCCTAAATAGGTTCTGAAAATGAAGGTTATCGACTTTGTGACCGTTGTGCTGTGTTTGATATCATATTATAATATTGACTGATCCACTCCCCAGAGTTATGAATAAAGCATATACTTTTTTTATAGAAAACTTGTAATAGTCAGATTTATCTTTGATTAGGATGTTGACTTTGCCACTAATGAACCGTGGTTTAAAGTCAAGGCCTGTTTGAGCCTATTGTTGACTTTGCCACTAATGAACCGTGGTTTAAAGTCAAGGCCTGTTTGAGCCTATTGTTGTTTCCGCGCCAATGTTATGTATTTGGCAGCCTGTCTATTCAGTCTATTTCAGTATTTTGTTTTAAATCTAAATCTTTTCTTATTGTTGCAGCTTCTTTGTTGTGTAGTTTTCATTTAGTCACTTATATAATAAATACTATTTCTGAATGTTAAACCCATATATAAGTGCATTAACTTTTATGACGATTGTTGCATAATACAGCGTGTAAATCTTGATTTATTTTATTCATAAACATATTGATTCCAATCATGTTCTATTGTTTTATTTCAGCAAACTGCAGGCTGTATAACACGTCTGGAACGCCCTTTGAAGATGTCGAAGGATACAGCTACTTTAGCAAGACAGCAAATTAGACTGTGCGACGTTTGAGACGATTATGTTCGTCCATTATTTCATTAAAGGACAACCTTTTCTTTCGTTGACTTATGTATACGTAATATTTTATGACTGTTTTGTTCCGATGGGTTGTATTCTATTTCGCGTAATGAAGGGTTGTATTCTATTTCGCGTAATGAAGGATTGTATTCTATTTCGCGTAGCGATGGGTTGTATTTTATTTCGCTTAATGAACAACTGTGATGCAAACATCGGAGCACTGCAACGATACACTATTCTGTTTGTTATGTATTCTTACGATGACAAACATCCCAAATGACTACCGCAAAAAATGATGTATGAATTTCGGATATAAAACAAAACATGCTTTTGAACTACTCTAGTATTTGAAGTCCAGTTTACGCTCAAAATCAGCGAATATTTCGTAAAATATTTCGTAAAATAAAGTTAACCTTATAGCAAATATTTCATCCATAGATCTGGTCTGGTAACATAGATTTAACAAGATACAAAATGTTCTTTTTTTGTGGAACAATATATTCCATTTTAATTTCCCGCAACGATATCTATTCATAGGACACACGAACACTAAATTGGTAAATGAACATATGTTGAATATATTGTACCACAAAAAAAGAGCATTTTGTCGTCATATGGTAATCATAATGAGATCATTACTGACATCTGTCAAACTTGCGGTATGTCCTGCCGTAAAATTTGAAAACGGATTTCGCACTCTGAACTAAGAAATATAAGATATATCCCATTATTTGTGTCAGATTATTAAGTAATAATTTAATAAACAATAGTATGCAAACTAAATGTTATTGTTTTTGGCAGTATAAATACCCTATTTTTATTGCAATCCAAATGTTGTTATTGATTCCAAGTAGCATGCGTACCACGTACTTGTTCATGACGCTCGATTTTTGTATGTCCCCCTGTCTATACTGGGGGACATATTGTTTTTGCCCTGTCTGTTTGTTGGTTTGCTGGGGGTTTGTTGGTGTGTTTGTTTGCTTCAAACTTTAACATTGGCCATTACTTTTGCAAAATTGAAGATATTACAGTGCTCCAGCTAGGCCTAAATTGAAGGGCGCCCCGCCCTGCCCTCCCGAACCTCCGCCCTGCCCTCCCGAACCTCCGCCCTGCCCTTCCTAGGGCCCCCCTGCCCAAAAAAAAAAAAAAAAATTTTTTTTTTTTTTTTACATATGATGATTAATAAATCTCTTTTTAAAATACATTGTAATTAATTTATTATTCTTCATTGTAGACATTTTGTTTGAATTGTTTTATTATAATGGGAATAATATATTCTAACAATTATTAATAACATATAAATTAACATGTAAGAGGAAGCATTCCAGAAACGCCAGCGCGCTCATAAGTGCCCTTTTGACAAAATACTGCGCGTCCAAAGTACCCTTTTGACAAAAAAGCCCCCCTGCCTTTTTGAAATCCTAGCTGGAGCACTGTTTTAGCAACTTGCTTTTTGGCATGCATGTGTATCATGGAGATGCACATTTTGAGTGGTGAAATGTCAAGGTCAAGGACATCCTTCAAGGTCAAAGGTCAAATATATGGGGGACATAGTGTTTCACAAACACATCTTGTTTGTAACTGACACTGCACTGACCAATTATTTAGAATTAGTGTATCGTTGTAACGTAGTATGTTGCATTTTTCTGTTCAATTCATTCTTATAATAGACATTGACACATTAGACTTTTAGCTTAAAATAAAATTTGGAATGTACGTCACCAGATATTTTGTATGATTTTGTTCACTTATTACATGATTGTTTTTGTAATACTTTATCATGTATTGTGGTACATCAATTACTATTTTGTATGTGTGCTTAATTTATACCCTTCATGATTTTCCATGTAATTGCTTAATTTTTTATTGTCCACGGTTGTATCAATAACATAACACAACTATTTCGATGAAAATGTAAATTCAAAACACAAGCATCAACAAAGTGAATGCAAAGTTTGCTTGTTCTTAATTTGGGCACAAGAAAAGGCGATTGTTTATCACAGTAAAAATGTTTAATATTCAAATTATTCAGATTTTTTTTAAATATTCAAGAGTTCAACAAAATATATATCGTGATACCCTTTACCTGATCGTTGTTTTAAAGAAAACGCTGTTTCACACGAAAATCACTGGAATGCATTTCATTAGAGACTAGAAACAATCGACCTGTTGTCTTGCCATCATAGCGATCATACTTGAATAAAAACAATTGAAACGTTTAACGAAAGGCTATTTACGCGTTGTTTCAGTTAACACAATACTACAAAATATATATTTATACAACTTATATTTATAAATATATTACTAGGTTCGATCGCCGAATACCCATGCGTGACTTTAAATTATTATGTATGTGTTTTGTTCCGCATATATCTTGTTGTAACTTTGTTTGTTTTTGTGCTGTACCCTAATATTGTTGTTTCTTATACATTATATAGAGAGACCTAACTCGGACTTAAGGGACTATCTGTCATGTTAAACACATAATTGCTGTGAATTAAACTTTAACGCATGTATCAATTAATTTTTTTTTACAGTTATTTTTAATCTGATCTTATGTAGTGAAGTATAGTGAGCCTATACTGGGGGACATATTGTTTTTGCCCTGTCTGTTGGTTTGTTGCTTTGTTGGTTTGCACAAACTTAAACATTTGGCCATAACTTTTGCAATATTGAACATAGCAACTTGATATTTGGCATGCATGTGAATCTCATGGAGCTGCACATTTTGAGTGGTAAAAGGTCAAGGTCAATGCCATCATTCCAGGTCAAAGGTCAAATATATGGGTCAAAATTGCTCAAAAGGGGACAAAGTGTTTCACAAACACATTACTTGTTTTCTTTATGTAATATGAATATATAAAATACACATTCATATCTGAAACTGTCATTGAAATAAAACGATCTTAATTATCCATAAAATAATAAACATAGTAATTTTCTAAGTTTTTATATTATAATAAATATTATTTTTGGAATATATAGAGGAACTAACAGGTTACTGCCACATCGCTGTGTAATATATCAGGTGAGGATTAGAATAAAAGAACGGCGAGGCTTGCATAGTTTTGTTCGTGCCGAGTCTGATATTTTACAAAACGATAAGGCAGAGACATGTTTTCTGTTTATTATACCTCTATCGATACGACGCTGCTTTTGTAGCGGGAATTAATATGTTTTATGACATTTGAAGTTTCGATCAAGACGTCATAAGCTTTTACGCTTAATATGTGTAAAATATGTTTTAGCTGGTTTTGCTGCTTTTTGTGTTTAAAATATATATTACATCTTCGTATCAAATTGTTTGTTTTCTTGAATCTGATTCTTTTGTACCAAAATGATTTCTTTATAGTTGATTCCGAGTAATATGACCTACCTTCTGATATTGACTGATATAAACCCTGTTGGAGTGATATAACATAAATTATTATAATATGCACCTTTATATCACATAATTATCGATGTTTTGTTAAAATAGATGACCTCTAACACTGGATTGTGACCTTGAACATTCGCATAGGAGCATTAACAGTGTACATGACACATACTATGGTCATCAAGTTATATGAAAACCGTTCTAGGAATGGCAAAGTAAGTGAGCTGACACTTAAACTATGAATTCCACCTTAATATTTGACCTTTACTTTTGAGGAGCATGAACGTTTGTGTGGCACATTGTCTGGTCAACTTGATTAAAAATCCGAAGTTATATAACAATTCAAACTGACCTCGGACGGACGTTGCGACTTGTCTATGGCCGCCTTCAGGGCTCATACAATGCTAATAGGCGATCAAAGATGTGGACCCTGAAATGACAATCTTCTTAATTCATTTTAAAAATCCATATACTTTTAGATCAGTAATACTTTGGGATAATTGACATACACAGACAGTAAACTGAAGGAACATGTTATCGTAGTAATTAAAAAAATAGTATACAGTCTTTCGGCACCTTTTATGTGTTTAAATAGCTTGCAAATGATATTGGATGCCTGTTTCGTCACGTTATGGGTGAACTGATGCTTTACATTATCAAATAGCATTCGCAAAACAAATAAAAAAATATGTAAATTTCAGGGTATGACATGGATAATTAAATATTCATTGCGGTGTCTGCTTTATCACTTCTGTGTATCTCGCTCAACGTTCCCGGTTAAGTTCAGATTACTCATATGCAGTTGAAGTTTGAAGTATTTTACAAAATGGATGCAAATCAATAAATATTAAGCAGCCATTGCGCAGTCGTTTCGCTACCAACTATGATGGCAGATTCTTGCCAAGCATATAAACTTGGAGACTTTTCTAAAGCAACACTTTTCAAACTTGAATATCTCAGTTATGAGTAAAGATTTTTATTTAAAATTTGTACATGTGAACACGTGCTTAAGCGTCCAATCGTCACATATGAATTGTTTTATCGTGAGATTGCACAAATGTACTCAAATGATAACATGGCAATTTTAAATCAAAATCTTTACTCATAACTGAGATATTCAAGTTTGAATAGGGTTGCGTTAGAAAAGTTATAATACAATTATGATTTCAATTCTTAACATGCATAAACAATGATTACAATTCACTGACTTCCCTTGATATTTCAGTATATAGAATGGACAAAACGTTTTTTTACTATGGCCAAATGGATCTATAACAAATATAAAGACACTTTTGTTTTAATAAATTAATGCTTCAATTTATTTATTAACACAAATACAAATTCAAGTTTCAGCCCAAGCGGACATTTCACGTAATTTGTATTCAATAATTCTCTCTAAGACTTTGAAGAAGAGTTATGTTTTACAATTATCCAGCAAGCATCCGTATAACCAGCGACATAAGTGTCGCGTTCTTAGCAAACTGGGCATAATGCATGTGCGTAAAGTGTCGTCCCAGATTAGCCTGTGCCGTCCACACAGGCAAATCCGGGACGACACTTTCCTCCTAAACTGGATTTTCGCTAAGCAGAGACATCATATAAACGAATAATTAAAAAAAAAACGTAAATTGTCGTCCCTGATTAGCCTGTGCGGACTGGCACAAGCATTATGCCCAGTTTTGTCAGAACACGACACATAATTTCTCAGGGATCTTGGGTATTCGTTGTGACGGCTAAATTACTGACAGGAATCACGAAAAGAGCATTTTTATGAAATATTTATGTGTGCCACGGGTCGGTAACACAGTAGTCCCAGTTAACATGAATGAGGCCATTCAAGCATCAATGATTACTTTCTTTTTTGTTATTTCCGTTGACTGGACAGTAACCCATGGGATTTACAAGGTCGCAACAAGAATACTCAGCCTCAAGTGTTTTCTTTGAGCATTCAACCATGTGAAAAATAATTTGAGGAAAAAAGTCCATTAATTTGTAAGTGACTAATTATTGCCTTTCTCTTCTCCATGTAAAAACAACATTATTACAAGTACATAAGAACCACCATTAATCTATAACCACGTTTTGATGGATGCTGTATAAGGTTATAAAGTCAGTGGAGGCTACTCTTTTTCGATTACTTGAATTAGCAATCAAAGTGGCCTGCTCAATCTAGATGCTTTGAGTCGTCATTAGTATTTACCAGGATGAGACGCTATAAGAGGATTGAAAGACGCATCGAATCGTTGACCCGAAATCCACACAAGAACAGTTTTGTGATCCGAATAAAGACTAAGTCATCCAAAATATGACGAGAACGATTATAATCTCATGTTTCTCTCAGCTATTAATGTTATGTGTTGAGAATTGATTAATTAATTGTTGTAAGGCTTTCAGAAGTGGAAATTGTTAAATTAACATGTATTGTTTACGAAACGTTCTTTATGCACAAATAAAAGAAAAATAGTAGTTATATTTCTATCGGTTATTTGTCTTTTTTTCTGTTGACGTATTTATTCATGTCCAGAATACGGAAACAAAAATATCTTTTGACACATTTGCTATTTATATGATGCGTTTATACCGGTCGTGCAATTTTAAAATGTTCTTAAAATAATTGAAATCCATATGTGGATGTAAGCTGACATTTTTTTTTACATTTAGCCAGAATATATTTTTCACTTCAAATTCCGGTCATGGATATGTTTTTGCATAAAGGTCAGCATCGGATATATGCATTTACGCAATACTTTGCTACCATACACACAGTGCTGTGGTTTGAATACTGTAATAACGTCTCATGGAAATAAAATGTAACATTTATTGCATGAAAACACAATTAAATACGTCAATTTCAGTAAAAAGACAACTGAACAATATAAATAACACTTATTTTTCTTTTATTTTGCAAAAATAACTTTTTGTTTAACAATATATGTTAATTAAACAGTGTCCTTAATATAAAAAAAAACTTAAAGGAATAACATTGTTCATACTCAACACATAACATTAACAGCTGGAAGAAAGGATGACTTAGTCTTTATTCAGATTACAAAACATTTGTAATGCGGATTTTGGGTCAACGGTTCGATGAGTCTTTTAATCCTCCAAAAACGTTCTATTCTGGTTAATACTAAATAACGACTCAAAGCATCTAGATTGAGCAGACCACTTCGATTGCCAATTCAAGTTATCGAGAAAGAGTAGCCTCCACTGACTTTTTTAACCTTATTCAGCATCCATCAAAACCTTGTTTTAGACTCATTCTGGTTCTTATGTACTTATGTAATGTTGTTGTTTTTAAGAAATGTATTGTCTTCATCTACAGTATACATGTACGCACTTTTGGAATCACAACTATTGCTCTTTATTTATGTATCCAGATAGTCATCGATATATATATATATATATGTTGAGTTGAGCACACTGCATTTTAATTGTTTGAGCAATTTGCGAAGTCTTGTTTAGACACTTTTCAATTGAACTGAGAATGCATGTGTATTTTCTCGACAATTGGTTTAATTGGAACTGTCAATTTTAAATGTGTCGAGACTAGTATGTATTAGTTTAATTTTAATCTATTTATATAAGTTCGATTGCAGTTAAAGCCTTAGGATTATTAATAGGTTATCGGGTCAAATTTCGGGGTAGATCCAATGTTGGTCGACTTTGAAGAGATGTTAAGAACGCTCCCATAGTAGGGACCAAACCTTTCACCTGCCGGTCGCTGGGTGAACATCATAATTACAACGTCATGGCGACCTTAGATGCATAAGATTCATAATGCTGTTACCAAGCCTTTTAACTTGATAAACGAGTGATACATGAGTGGGGTCGTGCAAAATGTGGTCTTATGGCATGTTCGACCAGCGTAGCATCAGACCAAATTGAGCTACCCTGTCCTGTGTAAAGCCATGCCAGGTTTCGTGGTCTCAAAAGCGGACAGGGTTTCACTGCGGGAAAGCGCAGCCTGGTCTGGAGCTACACTTGCCACATATGCCATAAAGCCCATTTTTGAATTTGATGCCTCATATANGTAGTAATTGGTGAGAAATGTAAATTGCAAACTTTATTTCAAAGTCTAGCGATTATATAGAATTTTTGTTGTTGTCTATAGTATACCTGTAGTAATTGGTGAACTCATGTTCAACGTTTTATTAATTGAGAACTGTGAATGTAAACAAACTTAACCTTTCACTATTGCATTGTTAGCACCCGTGAATACAAAAGATCGCCGCTACCTGTTGAGAACAAAAGAATGTTTCCCACGCATATCAAATTTAACCCCGCTGTAGTAGCATGCGCTATGAATGAGGTTACACAACATCCCACTATACTTGTTTATCAGCATCTATTAATACAACCTCCGCGCAGAGATTTGACTGGAACCAGCATAGCTGGATCAAATATGTGAGAGCATGGAACGACAACTCTGCACGGAGATTGCTATTAATAGCCTCATACGGCAGATGCGGTGGTTATCGTTCTTAGCGTAGCTAAGGCGGACCGAATTTTAACGCGCAGTACTAACTTTAGCTGTTCGCAAGCGAACAACTTAAAACAAGTATTTATTATCTTTGCCTGAAATTAAATGCTTAATTTGATTTATCTCCATTTAATTTTTAGTCATGTTCATGTATTGACAGTAATGTGAAACTCCTCTACTTTTTATTATAGTTCAAATGGGCCAATACTTTGTCATCGTGTGCATTAATTCCGATTTAAAGTTTGCATCATAAAATACTACATGTACTAAGTTGCACGTCTATATTTGGATATAGCACCTAGACCATTTGCAACACGCACGCTTTTTATTCGTGGAACTTGATTGACGACAGCAACAATTTCGCGCTCTTATTAAAACATTGGTTTTGCATGGCGTTCATGTATAGTAAAAGGTGTACCCTGTAAATGCGTACGAAGGGACTTGAAGCAGCAAATATAATAACGTGGCTATAGAAAAACGGTGTTAATCAGTTTTATAAATGGACATGATGAAATATACATGAAGTGGAATAAAATTGCTACCGCGTCAATTTGTAAAAGGTTGTTGTTTTCACAACTTGCTCGCCATAAGGAATCAATTGCTCACCCTTTGCTTTTAACTTTTCATACGTAACAAGTGTTATCCCCCGCCAAAGGCGGAGGGATATAGAATCGGCGTTGTTTATAAGATATCGACATGAACTTCATGGGTTTATATATATCAATGAGGAGAAGTTGCGGGGAATATCAGTTCAACGAATTTGCTTGTTTACAGTTAAAAGTTGTGATGATGTTGCCCGACATTGTCTTTAATGTTCTGTATTAATTACCGATTTCTATTACGTAAATGATAAAACTGTAATTACGTGTTAATTTCTCTGCGGTAAACGCTTACTTCAGTGACCGACGTCAATCAAAAATAATAGTCGCCAGTTAACCGCGCCCTAATAAGCATTCTCATGACCGATTGGATGGTGAACATCACAATTTGGCGACTAGTTATCTGAGAATTTCTCGTCACGCATCTGCAGCTCCCGTCCTTCTTTCGGCGATGTAGTGAAACCACTATCCACCTACGGACAAGTGCCATTCCGCTAAGTGATCCTTTCAAGTTCTGGTAGTCAGCGAAGTCAGCGGAAGAGGACGTCCGACTGGAGAGATGACGGTACCCGCTTGATTAGCAGAGCCGCCCGCAGAAGTTCCCCTATCCGACGCTCCTCAGAAAATGTAGTGAAACAACTATTACCCCATGGAACGTTTATGGCGATTACGCGTAGAAGTAGGTACCGAGTGCTCTTTTTAAGTACGGAATACTGAAACATTCATAGAGAAACCTTGATTTTTTTTTACAATCGCACTTTTCTACTACATTTTCAACTTTAATCGCTAGCTAAACGATTCAATAGCCATCGGTGATATTGGTGATCGGAAATACTAACATAACTGCTATAAGTATGAGGACGATATAATCGGTAGCTTACATCTAATTATTTGGACTTCGCTAGTATATAATATCTTTACTTTGAAATAAAGTTAAAACAAATACGTTTTTTAATTATTAATTTAAAACAAAGGTTTGAAATGTGGTTTTTGTCATTTGTTAGTCGCATATTCACCGCATGAAATCTGTGTTATTAAGTGCAAACCACGCGTAAATGTTCGTAAATAGTCCCGCTGAGTCTTCGCGAATGCATTTATTGGCTGACATGTTCCTGTGACCTTTAAGGGAACGTAACACGCATTAAACTATGTTCATTATGGAAAATGGAGTGTGATTTGTAGAATCGTAGTTAACTGAACAACGATTTTCAAAACACCACAGTAACTTCAGTTGTTCTTTCGAACAACTAAAAACGACGCGAGAGTCTGTTTCCCTGTATAAAACTGCACGACACACTGTTCTTTGCTTAGTCATTATTTACACTGATTGTTCGCCTATATTTATATAATTATAAATAAAATGCGTAGACATATGTTCTATATCATATATACAAGAGAAAGGTAAATAATTGTTTATTTATCAACACGTTATATTGCATTCTTAATAATTTTAACCATTAGTTGGAGATAATCTTTAATTGTATATAATCTTTGTCAAGCTTGTTTTACTAGTTTGTATAATGATGCCTTATTTTGATGACCTTTTACAGATTTGAGAATGTTTATTAGTGAAATTTGATAAAAAATAAAATGTCATATACATATAGCAAATATTACTGTTACCATGTAATAATAATGAAACTCTAAAAGCATTATCAGGAGAAAAGGTCAGGGCAATATCCGCTAGTCTTTGTATTGTAGGCAGGTAGCATAACCACTACAGGACACACCATACAGCACAACAACGGTGGCAATGTCCTGTCATAGGCTCTGTCTGGACTATTCACGTTGTTGTCATTTAGGAATAGGAACTAATTTACTGTTTTAAATGATACCGTTACATAATATTTCTCGGTGGTTGTGCTATGTAGGAGCCGTCTTAATCATCCCCAATACATATGTCTAATGTTTCCATTGGCTTTGTCCGTTAGAAACACACGTCAAACTCATATCTTATTACTGCGTCGATGTTTGGAATTATGTTTTAAGTTCTATTCCATGAACCGTTAATACTTAATAAGTCTATAAGAGGCATCTCTGTTTTTTCATTACATATTCACCATAAAGTTGGCATGGGATACAACGGGCATGCTTTGAACAACAGTGCAAAGGAGTTAGTTAGCTGCGCGAATATGAACGTTTTTAACGACTAGCTGGCAATAATAATCATTACACGCCGTTGATTCATTGGACCTGTTCTTGGCGGCAATGTGTATGTGTAATTATCCCCGCCGAAATTTCGGAGGTGATATAGTTATAGTCTCCGTCCGTCCGTCTGTCCGTCCGTCTGTCCGTCCGTCCTTCCGTCCGAAACTTTGTCCAGAGCACAACTCCAAATCTATTCAATGGATTTACTTTAAACTTGGAATATAAACAGATGGCAACTAGGAGAAGTGCAGTGACCAAGAACCATAACTCTATCTACCTTAGTTTTTGAATTATCTCCTTTTTTATAATTTCACAGTTAATTTTTGTCCGGAGCATAACTCCAAATCTACTGAAGAGATTTACTTGAAACTTGAAATATAAACAGATGGCAAGTAGGAGAAGTGCAGTAACTAACAACCATAACTCTATCTACCCTATTTTTTTTAATTAACTCCATTTATTTAATTTCAACGTAATTTTTTTCCGGACAATAATATTTAAATTTGAACACTGAAGTATTCACTGTAAAATGAATAGATGAGTTAAAGGAAAAATACAGTGATCAAGAACAGTAACTGTTTATAGTCTTCGTTTTTAATTACCTCCCTTTCTTTCATTTCCATATATTTTATTCTCTACAGCATAACTCCAACACTATATAACTAATTGATCCTTGAAATATATAGTATTACATTCATATAAAAAGTGCAACTACAACGATGTATATAATGACACATATTCAAAGTACAATATTCAAACCGATCTATTATAGGCCTATGATCTTGTTCACAGTTTATACACGATAAGAACGTCAACCGGATGGTGTAATTTCGATTGTAGTAAAAATACATATTAACATATGCTAATGTCAAATAATCGCATGAGTTAAGGATACATCATTAACTACGGTTCACATATTTAATAGTTGTTAGCTCTACTGGCCGAAGGCCGGAAGAGCTTATGTTATGGCGTGGTTTCCGTCGTCCTTCCTTCCGTCCGTCCGCCCGTGCGTGCGTCCGTGCGTGCGTTAGACTTTTTCCTGTTTACGCGATAAACTCCACAGTTTTCATCCGATTCTTTTCAAACTTGTTCAGTGTCTTTATATTAATGAGGACTCGCACCCTATTGAAAATGGGTAACATCAGAGTAAAAAGTCCAGAATTATCTCCCCTTGAATTTGTATTGGTCCGAGGCGTTTAAGTAGGTTGTTTAATTGGTTGCAATTATTAATTGAAACCTGCACAGATTGTTTATATTATCAAGGGCTTGATCTCTATTGAAAGTTGAGATGATTTAAAAACTAATAAGGGAAAAGGAACCATCGTCCGTCCGTCCGTCCGTGCGTGCGTTAGACTTTTTCTTGTTTACGCGATAAACTCCACAGTTTTTATCCGATTCTTTTCAAACTTGTTCAGTGTCTTTATATTATTGAGGACTCGAACCCTATTCCTTTATTTCCTTTATTTAATATGTGATTAAGTCAGTCTTTTATGTCTAATTCAATTGAATTATTTATAGTTTGTTTATACAGTGTACTCTTAAGGGCATCAAGGAGATGATTTGAAATTTAATTAGAGAGATGGAGTCATTTACATTTTTTCCTTTATGTGATTAAGTCAGTATTTTAAGTCTGATTCATTTGAAATTATAACAGATTGTTTATACTATTTAAACCATTATCAAACCATAACGAGATTTCACGAGTTTGTTGCAGAAGACTCTAGAAATCATTGTGATAAAAGGAGAAATTGCTCATTTGAGTAACGAGATTTTACGAGTTTTTTTTGCAGAAGACTCTAGAAATCATTGTGATAAAAGGAGAAATTGATATTTTGAATTGATGAAAATGACATAAACAATGTCTATCATCGCGCATTACCTAGCCTTTTTTGTCCGTTGTTCGTTCATGATATTATTTTATCCTCCCTCTGTTGCAAACTTTGACCAAATAAAGCAGGGTCGAATAAATTTTCCTATCTCCGGTCAACAGGAAGTAGTTCTCTATAACCACACCACTGTTTAACACCTTGGACAAATAGGGATTGCATTCTTGTGTCTCCACATAGTGTCTTTTGCCTATTGAACACTGCTTCTAACATCTCTCACATGCTGTGTGTATGTGCATTTTATATAGCTATACGTGTATCGTACAACTATAATTGTTTTTATTTATGTCCATTTGATTTGATGTTTGGGTGTACTTATGCTGTAAGGGACGACACTTTCCGCCTAAACTGGATTTTCGCTAAGAAGAGACATCATTTAAACGAAAAATTCCATAAAAGCGGCAATTGTCGTTACTGATTAGCCTGTGCGGACTTGACAGGCTTATCTTGGATGACACTTTACGCACAATCATTCTGCCCAGTTTTCTCAGAACACGACACATTATTATGGTTGACACTGTTACGGTTCCCTCGGCACGCATTAAAATTTCATAAAATGATGTTTTCGTAATTCTGGTCGCTGATTGAGTCGTCTTTATTTGTAACACATATAGTATGTCCATGTTTACAGAAACATGTTGTTGCTGAGTGTATGCATACCTGCTTCCTAATTGCAGACATGACTTGAATACGATGACACAGCTATCATTTTGTCTATCCCTGATTTTTTCAAAAAAAAAATGCATTCTAACCCGCACATTAATTCAATAAATGAAAATCAACACTTTCTCTGTCACGAGCTAATACTTTGCAGTGTATAATCTGTGTCTCCTTAATTCAAAAGAGAATAATTTACTGAAACGTAAAAGAAACATTAAGTTGTTAATTATACATCTTGCAATCGTTAGTACAAATAAATAATCTCATCTACCGGTGCAGTTCAATCATTTTGAAAGGTGCTTTCATTTGTTGTGTTTTGTTGTATTGTGTGTGCTGAAAGCAGAGTATATTACATATGTCTATACAATTACTATTAAGTCGTGTTATATATTTATTGCGATCAAATGCACATACATTTTACAGCATGGCGATTTTGCAACTTTACACATTTGCCAATATGTAAATACTTTAACGGACTTTTAAGTTGTAAATACTTTCAAACCGAAGTATAGCAGAAAATTACTGACGGCGCCGTCCATTTTATATTGACGACTTGATAATTATGACTCTCGACCATAAACCTGATACGGATCTTTTTATATTTGGTTATATCTAAGAACCGTTACGATGCTAAAGTTCCGTTTCATGGGTTTTCATAAATGATATATTTCCTGTATACCCTTGGGCAAACAATCAAACGGCGGACCGATTGATTGATGCCTACTTACTTTTTGAAAGAAAGAAACGCTCAGTTTCTTTTTGTAATAATTGATTTGTGTTTTTACGTTGATTTCAAATACTGGTCTGAACACTTTATCGCCAATCAAAATGTAAGGATTTGATTGTTGTTCGTATTATATCGGGTTCCAATCCATCAAGTAATAACTTCAGTTTCCGAAAATTAAATACTTATGCTTAATTTATTGTATTTATTAATATGCACGATTATTTTTCAATAAGCTATTATAATATGAAACGATATAAATAAATAGTAGTGCACTTGGTGTTTAATTGTTAATAGGGATTTGTGTGTCGTAGCACATACGGAATATTATGATAAAATGAGTCGTGCTCTGAGAAAACTGGGCATAATGCATGTGCGTAAAGTGTCGTCCCAGATTAGCCTGTGCAGTCCGCGAGGACTAATCAGGGACGACAATTTCCGCCTAAATTGGATTTTTGCTAAGAAGAGACTTCATTTTATCGAAAAATGTCAAAAAAGCGGAAAGTGTTGTCCCTGATAAGCCTGTGCGGACTGCACAAGCTAATCTGGGACGACACTTTATGCACATGCATTATGCCCAGTTTTCTCAGAACGCGACCCATATCATATGTTTTTTTTTTTAGTGCGATGCTTGTTGATGCTACCTAAAAGGCTGACACACGGTGTCATAGCAACATATTACCATGGTTTCACCATATTATTTTTAAATACCTAAACAAATGACGGAATTTGTTATGTACAATAACCGTGTTTTTGCAACACGAGTATGGTTGCGGAGGCCGGCCAAGAGTTTATTTTGACATAACAAAGTAGTCCACTAACATGGATAATACAGAGAACAAAATACGAAAGTATCCGATACGGTTTCATGACGTTGACAACATCATTGTATTGGGGAAAGAAACACTACTGGGATATAGAGAATAACAGGTTACTGTCCGATCGTTGTGTAATGTATCAGGTGAAGCTTAGAATCAAACAAGGACGTACAATGTACATGATCGGTGGTGCGAAGATAAATTGTGTATACATGTCAAACGTCTAATAAAATGATCAAATAAGGTAAACATACACGGAATTTGGAAGAAGAAAAAAAAACACGAATACAATTATACTATTTTAATAAACAGGCGATCACATAGTCATTAAGATATATTGCTTATATTTGTGCAGATTCTTAAACTAAACGATTGAAAATGTATGCTCTGCAGCTGTACATTGACGAAGAGCATGCAAACACACTGGCATATACTACTTTGACTGCAAATGATGTCGGAAAATTGGAGTTTTATTCATAGACACCGTATCTACTTTGAACAGTCGCTTTTAAACGTGGGTGACAAGGTGAAACGTGTATTGCGATGCATGGATGAGGCTTGTGGACCACAGCAAGATGTACTCTTAGCATCACAACATTGTTAGATTAACAAAAAAGCACATTCAGTCTACCGATCAATGTGACAAAAAGAAAATCATGTGTACGCATTATTTTGCAAAATAATGTATTACTGTTACTTTCCAAAAACATATCAATTGTATTTCATAATCAAATTAACACGCTTTTGTATTTTCCGCTTTCACATTCAAACTTATTTTGTTCCAATCATTCAGAAACATGTTGTCAGTTAGATTATATTATTTGCATAATGCAATCATAACCAGCGCTTTTTAATCTGATATTATATAAATCGCATGAGACATTTCACATTTGCTTGTTGTATCCGATATGATACAATTATGTGATACTATATACTATCTTATAACTGTATCAATAAATGTTTTACAATTAAATATTAAATTTAACCAATGGCTTATATCATTCTACATTAAGGTCGGTAACATTTAGTTGAAATTGAATTGCCATTATACATTGAACTATTAATGACAATGGTATTTTAGCTTACACTAATATAGGTCTACTTCAATTGTCACTATTGTTATGGAGAATCAGCTGAGTTACCAGTAAAGATTGGTTTTCTTAATATCTTTTATTTAAAGGAAATAATTAAAAAAAATCATGAAACGTATAAGTATATTTCACAAATAATACATTATTTTGTTATTCGATTATAAATTATATATATATAAGCTGACGTATAGTACATCGGAATAGAATAGAAAGTAAATAAAACAATACAATGAATTGTAATGGCATAATGATATAAACATGGATATGCAAAAACATGTTTGTTATAAACAAAAGGCGATGACATGAGTGTTGGTATTTTAGTATTACTTTTTTAACAATTGTTTCTTTATTAATGTCATACATATTGTATGTTGTTCATCCTTATATAGCCACACTAGTAAGAACATACACAGAATTATTATATCCTATATTGTACAAAATACCGGGGTGCATTTCTTACATTTACGGCAATCATTTAGCATTTTTGTTCTTATTCGACGTATAATTATGTCGGCCACTATTTCAGTCTGTCATAATCACGCATGTATGGAGTCGCCTGTTCGTTGGTAGAGGAAGCGACGTTGTAGTCATTTTCATCATGATCATATTGCTTCCCAAATCCTATGTGACTATAGTCGTTCAAGGTCACGCTGTCTGGAGCTTCAGCGAAATGGACGCCGTCGTACTGATCACTCATGACATTTGTGTTACAGTATTCATGATCCAGGCCTTCTCGCTCATTGCTTGTAAAATACAACGTGTTCATAGCTACATTGCACGCTGCTTTTAGTTCGTTTGTTCCGCTTTTTAAATGATCTTTATATTTGGAAGATGTTTTCTTTGTATGCGATTTGGCATTGCCTTTTCTGTGATTTTCTTGATGAGCCACATGCGCGCCATTCCTATCGATACATGTTTCTTCATAACCTGCAAGATTTCGAACGTGTCTGACAGCTGAATTGGAGTAATAAGTATCGTTATGTGCTGCATTTTGACAGGGATTGTTAAGCGTCAAGTCAACGCGGTTTTCAGACACACCATATGCAGCATTCATCTCGGCAAGAGCAGAAGCAGTCCTCTTATCAGCATCACTGCGAGTCATGTTTCTGAAAACAATGCTGACAATCAGGTTTACTGTCTAAAGTTGTAATGATAACAAAACACTTTTATATCTAAACCTGAGTTGACAGATTCACTTGTCAGAAGGGTACTCGAATATCTCGAATATGTTTAATTAGTTGTTCAATAGCAGAGATAGTGAATTTTGTGATTTATATTTGTAATACAAAAAAAACAAGAAGATTTATTTAGCAATTTCAAATCCAATTTAATATTTTAATGAAAAAGGCATGTGCCTTTACTGATATCTTACCTTCGAATATAACACGAAAGACCAACCACCACGACAATGATGACAAAACCTCCTAGTCCAACTCCTAATCCGATATTTAAATTTGAAACTGAAATAAAAAGTATTTAACTTGCACATATGGCATGTAAAACATGTGTAATTATTGTTACACGTAAAAGTGACGCATACAAGTTTGTCACATGTTGCAACTGTTGTTACCCAGAACGAGTGGTAACACAGTGAGACTTTTAATTGGCAACATGCTGATTGCTATCAACCGCAGGACGTTTGTTTGTGCAATGACATCGTCGTAAAATACTCACAAGAAAGCATTATCTTCATTTAAAAGTGTGTTGTCATTTCAAATCATACTTTATTTAACTTGTCCGAGAAATGCCTTAGTTAGTTTGCCATAAATCCCATTATTACAGACGAAGTCTTGTACTGTTTAAAACATATTATTTAAATGAAAACGATTGCCATGGCTGTATATTCTACGTAATTTTTAAATAATTCGCTGTTGCAAAAGTAAGAAAAATGGACGATTACGTACCGTTGTTTGAAAAGGACGGACTCACAGTCGTGCGCGTAGGGGTTACAGCATATTGTTCGGTCTTAATATATGCCTGGATACGACTAGTGGATCGGGAACGGGTTCGTATTGTTGTCAACGAGGTCGCGGAAGACGTTAGCTTATATGGCTGGATACGACTTATGGATCGTGGACTGGTTCTTATTGTTTTCAACAAGGTCGAGGAAGACGTAAGCTTATATGGCTGGATACGACTAGTGGATCGTGAACTGGTTCGTATTGTTGTCAACATGGTCGCGGAAGACGTAAGCATCGATGTAGTTTTTGATAATAATGTGCGTGTTGATGAAATCGTTGTTATGACGTTTGGCCATGCTGTTGGACGGTCTGTAGGAGACACACTTTTCGTAGTTGTCGGAACATTCGCTGGATCACATTCTAAAAAAATCATAAAGCTACTTTACTGTGAATAATGACTAGTATTGGATACCAAAGAATCGGGTGATTACATTGTAATGTGTATGATTTTATAAATAAACATCATATACCTCATAGTTCGCATTAAAATAAGTTAAGAATTATTATTATGTTTTGGCTATAGCTATGATGGAATGAGTTTCTCAAAGGCGCTGTATTACTCAAGGTAGCATTCGACTGTTTTATACATGCCGGTTAAACATGTAATAACGGATATTACGGATTTAGTAATAAAACAAAAGAACACGTATGCGAACGTCAACATATTTTGCGAGCGCTTGCGTGTTTGACTGTTAATCACAATTACTGTTGTTAAAATCTTACAAATATATATATTTAATTGTTTCAATTGAAGTAAACATCACTCGTGTAATTTTTTCAATATTTTTTCGTTTTAATCACATCATTATGTAGTTTCTTCTGAGTCCAATGTACTAACAGTTTCCGATACTGTATTTGCCTTGCTATTTGAATAATGTTCTCTTCGTTGTAAGCCAATTTTACCGAAGGTACATACATGGTAAACGTTATGAATTCAACCAAGAACGCACATGGACAAGCATTAAGATGTTAGTGTGATATTTGTCATTAAGTTTATATTCACTAACATGATTTTGTTACTTCATGAAAAGTAATTTGGACATATACAAATGAGGTATATGTTTGTTTGCATTGTTTTGTTTTGTTGAAAAATAAAATATTTAAATTATATTTTTACTAACCAGAAACATCATCACGTGACAAAACTTTCATGATAATTTATACAAAACTAAACATAAAATGATCAAAGCTACACCGCCTTAGAAATCATTTGGGGTTTACAGACCAGCCGAACCTTATAATTTTGCCCAGAATTAATCAACAAAACATAAATTGTCTAAGGAAGAAGCTTTACTACCTGATGCAATATTCTATATATGTTACACACCTATACTGTAATTAACATAAGCCGCTAAAGATAATGTCTTACCAGAAAAACCAGCAAAGTTGATGAATAGATCCGCTGTAATAAAACAACATTGTTTGCAAATATAATCAGATAAATTACAGCTGGTACGTCAAAAATAATCACACACATTTAAATGAGTGTGAGTGGGATACTTAAAACGTCTTACATGCATATCACACTTTATTATTTGGTATTTGGATCCTTTTTGTATAAACAGAGGAAATTCGGACGCAAACAATAGTCATGCCTATATATGATATGTGTATAATATTTATGAACGTATATGCAATCATTATATAGGAATAAAAGCAACAGAATTCCGATCTTAATTGTATTCAGCAACATAATGTGGTGCTCTTCCAAATTATATTTAATAATTAACATTTTGTTATGCATGTAATTAGAAAAGGTTTTAAATCATATTCGTGGAAATGTATTTGGTATTATTCCCGCCATTGTCTTTCAAACAATCAATGTTATAGTATGGTAAAGGTATAGGTCTCTACAAGTAGAATGATACCTACGTAGATCACACATGGAATACCGTAGCGAGGAGCAGTTATTTTCAAACTGTAAGATACCATTGCTGTGAACACTTCCACATTGGTCGGGCATTTGAAGTTTGTTTATGTCCCCTTCATGCAAACAAAAATATAAAATAATCACCGTCAGTTATAACTGAAATGTATAATTAATTATTTGTATCTGAGGTCATGGGTATAATTGTTGTTGTTCTGATCCTGGCTTTTCAAAGGTTGGACGGATCCTTTTAAATCGTTAATAACATATAATACACATTTTAATCAATCATATAAAACAATACTATAAAATAAATTAACACATCTGGTATTAAATGAAAACATTAGTTGTTAATTAAGTGGTTCAATCACTGTTCGATTTTAACAGTGATTTCATTATTAATTTTATAAATATGGATTTAACAAACTATTATTCATGATTAAATATCGACGAGTTTAATTTATATTTTGTATAATATTTCAATTAGTTTTACTAGATAAAGGTTGCATACTTGTATATGTGTCCACTGACCACATGTAGAAACATGTGTTGTGTATATAGAAGGCACATTCATATTTAGGCAAAATCACTATTTATGCAAAAGTTATGTGTGATCAAACATGTTATGTAAAGTCAAAACACAGGAGATCGACATTCATTGTCATTTGCTAGTTTCGAAACGACCAGTCGTCCAATTACATTTATATGTTTTTCCAAATATCCAATAGATCATCGTTCAAAACACACCATGAATCAATGTAATAGTATTAGCCTTACCATAAGGTACCACACTCGGGTTTTAGTAAGTCATTTGATCCATTACTGTCCATGTGTAATGTTCAATCATTTACAGGATTAATAGTCAGGCCATAAATACCAGAGTTATCAGTGAAATAGATTCAGTTTAAATACAACAACAAATATATGCACATATTTTACGAAGATTTTTAGTAGATATTTTGTTCGTTTTGTATCCGTTAATGTAAATTACCATGAAGTGTGTTTTTGTCGTAGGCGTACGCTTTTGCCACCCAGTAATCACCATCTGGAACCATGTTGAAGACGTCACTGTCTGCGTATTTTATAGTGGTACACAATATCGCTCGTTGCCAGGTTCCGGTTTGCACGCACTGTTCATCTATATTTTAATATAACATACAATTAGTAGACATACTTTCTTATGTGATTTAATTTTATTGATGCAACTAATCGATACTTAAATAATCGACTCGTGCAATGCGAATAATTACCAAACTGGTGTGTTGGACAACAAATGAAGTGTTTCTCGTTGCCGCAGTCTCCAAACTCTATCGAACCAAACATGTTGAACTTCAGAGTTTTGTATCCACAAGAAACTGGATTTTCTAAAAGACATCAAGTAATTTAATGTGACATTTGTTTGAAAAATAAACCGCGATTAAAATGTGCTTATATATATATATTCAACCAAAATACTTTCAAAAGACAGACCACGCGCTTCTGTAACGTAGACTATAAATGCTCAAACCTGGCTTAGAGGATACATATAGTTCTCTTGTAGCATATTCAGCAGTCCAAAATGAAGCATCATTGGAAATTCCATACGGAATATGAATTTGGTTAGAACTAACAGGTACTCCAGTTTTGTGCTGACACAATGTTATTGCAGATTTCCATGGTAGAAGATGATAGTTACACATTATTTCGCCTGCAATTTAATAAAGTCAGAAATTGTAAAAAAAAAAATTGTTTTAAGATGCATGTGATTACCATTGCAAAAAGGTTTAACAACTCCAATTTGATCGAAACACGTGTAATGTTATTTATGTTGTATGCAAACAAATTGTCAGCTTAGTATTCAATCTAGGTTATTACGTGGTTAACATTGATATTCCCTAAATCAATTAACATTTGATATTATCATTCTCCTGTGAACCGTTTCATGATTCTTAAGTCATGCCCATTTCTTGGAAATATGTACGCAGACATGTAAAACAATTACACATCTTACTGAGTAATATGTGTAACTGTTGTACATGTCTGCGAGACTCAGTAAGGATTGAAAAGTTGAAAAAGCATTGATGAATGTCATCAGTTTTGAAAAGGACACCAACAGATTATTATATTTTAGTACCGCGGCTATGAACTGACAACAGAAGAATTTAAATCTAAATAAATGAACGGTCGTATAAATGATTCGACTGAGCTCATAGAAGAAGATAAACTTTAATCAACAAAAGAAACATTGATTTTAAACATGCATTTATAATACAATAATTGGAAAGCTGCATCATGAAAATTTATGTAATTCTTACGCGGCTAGTGTCTTAAATAGTTCCGCTTGAACCATTATGATTTTACAATTAACATGAATAAACATGCATGAACAACAAACTATTTATAGTCGAAATCATCTTAAAATGCACACATAAAGTAATTATTAATAGTTAAACAAGTTTGTAGGAATATTATGCAATTATAATAATCTTTGATATTTCTGCGCATGACGTACACACTATACATTGCTGAAGCCATTTTGACAATTCAGAAATTATCAGTTATGTGCATTATAAGTAATATAAGTGATGGGTTATGACTTATTATTATAACAATAAACGTATAATGGTCGTTACAAAAAGTTATTACAAGTATTAGGACTCGTTATATCTTTAAAACGATATAATGCTAAAAATAAACAATTTATTAAATAGACCGAGCTATTGCAACAATAATACAGTATGATAGTTTTTGTGCACCCAAGCCAATAAGGCGGCAGAACGATTGAACAGAACAGAACAGAACAGTTTATTTAGTAAATCAAGACCGCCGGCCCATAAAACATAGCACAATAACATAATATAATGCAATTTCAAAGTTGTGTCATATGTTTCTATAAATGTTATAGTAAAGTTCTGCAGTGTTTATCGCCTGTAAAAGATGGAACAGATAGCATGTTAATTTCCTACTAGTGTTGTTATTATTCAAAGACATGATGTTGTACAAATCGGTTAATGTCTCTCTAGATGAGTACCACGAATACAAATATAAATTCCTTATTTCACTATACTTATCACAATGACAAAATGCGTGGAATTCGCAATCAATTATTTCGATGTCACCATTTGGACAATGTGTACATAACCGCAATTCAAATGGCATGTTTACATGTCTACCAAGTTCAACCATGAGTTTATGGTTACCACTGCAAAATTTTGCAAAAGCCATTTTAAATTTAGTTTGTATATTCAGGGAAAGGTATCTCTCGGGATCTAGATGTGTTTTAAAGCATTTATAATGATAACATCGACTTGAATTGTGTATTGAGTCGTGCCAATTTTGTGTATGACAATCAATAATACGTTGTTTGAATAAATAAATAAATAAATACAGAGTTATCGCCTTTTTTTATATTTAACTAGGCATAACCAAATCCTTATGTAAACAGATATGTAAACAGAAGATTTTTTATTTTAGTGGCCCAACAGTCCCGTCCAATATTGTCTAAAGATACAGGCATTAAGTAACAGTTTCTAGGATAACAGTTACTGGGCTTTTGCAGTAATTTGCACCAATACCTTATACAGTTAGTATAGTACGAAATACACATAGGTAATTTTCACAATCTCCTAATTAATTTAACTTAACATATTGTTTACAAAAGAGATTATGAAAGATTCTATCTTTTGCTTAAATTCATAGCCCCAGACCTTAGAGCCATAACACAATATTGGTGTTATCATCGAGTCGAATATTTTAAACTTTTGCATTGGGGTAAATTTAACCATATGATTTTTTATACGCATATATTGAAAATATAGCTTTCTGTGCTTGCTTGGCTCACTTATTCAGAGCTACTGACCATGATAAAAAAGGGGTAAACATGAACCCCATGTACTTGTAATTAGATGTGGTTTTAACTTGTTGTCATCTTAAGTACCAACGTTCGCATTTGTTTAAGACACCACCTTTACGAAACACTATAATTTCGATTTTATTTAAATTGACTACCATTTCAGTACTTTCGCAGTATGTATCTATTACATTTAATTGCTGTTGTAACTGTTGAACAGTTTCTGCACAGTTTGCTATATCATCTGCAAACATTAAACATAATATATCAGGTATTTGGTTATTAATAAAAATACCAGATCCATTTTTTTTTAAAGGGCCGATCATTCATCAATAAATAAATCAAAGAAAGTTGAACTTGTTTTCTCTCTCTGGCTGGTACCAATGTTGCAGGGGAAAAACTATGTTGTACATGAATTAGAAGACAATAAGAGAAAAGCGTAGCTCGTCCCGTGTATAGAGTCAGGTTATAGACAGGCTGTCCTGCAGTGAGGACATTGTAAGGAATTTCAGGTAGTCTCGGTAGTTAAATAAATGCTGTTGTTTGTTTATAAAAACCGTCTTTTGACTGGTGATATATATCGATGGGCTCACGTAACAATGTTTGTATAATATGCCATTGCAAACGCAGTCTCTTGTGAACGATCACGTTGTGTTTTATAAAGCAAACGAAGTTTTGACAAGTAGAGCAAAAGGACTAGCAACAAGAGTTTTGTTATACATTGTATTGTTTATGCAGATTATGAATGTTTTGTATACTAATGGTTACATTAACAAATCAACCATTCGTTTTCAAGGCTATTGACTGGTTAATTATATCCAAGAAGAGCTTGAAACTTATCAAATTGAGTTGAGCGCTACAGACACTGAGATTGTTCCCCTTCTACACAATTAAACGTGGCTTGCAATGTTTTGTCAAAATTAAATATTTTACTCTACGTTTACCATATATGTTATTGGAAATATTTACGTGCCCGCAAAAAAAACTCTTACTTTTCCTAAAGTATTGTTTAGCATAAATTTACTTATATGTTCCCAGAAATTACTGAAATAAAAATACATGATAAATTGCTTGTTGTAAAGGATATGCTTTAAAATGCTACAGTACAAGAATGTTAATAAATAAAGGTTGCGAAATTAACAAGAATAATGTAATTTAGCATGTGGTGTATTTATTTTAGCCCGGGTCATAGCCTAGTATGGCTATCATAATAAATGCGGTTTGTTGTTTCCTTACACAAGCAAAAGTTACAATAAACTGCCTGCCATGTTGTTTATGTCGAAGTTTGGCCAAAGCGCACAACGTACCGATTCGCTACGATATCGAGCTAGCTCGAAAACCAGTGAGACACACGGATAAAAAAATCACCTGAACCAGAAATGCGATAAATTGATCTTAGCGAGCAGTTACATTATGTATCGGCTCGTGCACATTTATTTTGAAGTTAACCTTAATAGCATAGATTGTTTTTGTATATGCCAAGAAATAATCTTTATGAAGGGTCGTAATGGATAGTAATAGAAATAGCGGTGATAGGAATAACAATTGTTTTTGGTTTGTTTGTTGTTGTTTTTTTTACTAATTAAATTAATAAAACAAGCGTATAGAAATAAACTTACCGTTTATGTGCATAAAATTCCATATCATTAATATATAAATCCTTACTTCTTCCATTATTGTAAATCATGCGTCAAACTAATAATGTTACTTCATTGCATGAACAAGGAAGTACAAAATATTACACATTTGTGATTGTTGAGGTCGTTGCTTCGATCTAATCTTCGTTTTCAATCCGACTTTGATGAGTTATGGTTAGTTGAAGATTTAAAGACCAATATTAAATATTCTGTTTGTTTCATAGATAAGCATCACCCCATATACGAAATGATATGGCTTTTTTTATTGTATACTGTTCTTAACACACACATCATTACATGAATCTATATATAAACATATTTATCTTTTTTATGTTTCAGTTACAACATTATTTGTATTTTTTCTTCATATTCTCAATGAATATTTGAAACATTTTAGCAAAATAAGACTTGTTTTACCAAAACAAAACGCGCAAATGTACATGTATGTTTAATTGGAATCTGTAACCTGACATGAACATATTTGTATATGTGGGTGTGTTATGTTCAATAATAACAAATACTTCGCTCTTTAAAACAGCATCCACAGAACAACACTATTGTTTAGCCTAAATACTATATCGTGTGTAAAATGAAAAGTTAGTTTTTTATCCTTGGCCTGTGCTAACAGCCACGAACATTGATAACATCCCCCGTTAACAAGTAGTTTCTTATCAGCGGTATTCCAAAACAAACAGCGTGGTTATTCCCCAAGTAATCGAAAAATGATAAACGATCCAAACATGTGATGCATTTGCATGTTGTAGGACGAGAAACTATATAACCTTATTGAAATTTACCGACGGATCTTGATATATATATGTTATACACCAAACACTAAAACAGCTAGTTAAATATTGTGATAAAACACATGTTTAAGGTTGAAAAGTTTCGCAGACAGCCAAAATATTTCATGAAATATGTTTGAATCCCCACTGTTTAGCACTAACCGTTCTAATGCGAGGATCTTAAGTTTATTTTCATAAATGTTCACCGTATTTCTTGTTTGTTCTTGTGATGTGTCGAGTGCTTTAGTGATCGATCACATTGTTTGACAATTGTTCACTTGCAATACTTAAAGTACATCATGCTTACATATTTCCCCTCCTGCTGTTGCAACTGGAGTTTCATTTAGTTTAAGTTAATGAATGTCAAAGCAAGTATGGACGTTAATGATCGCACACAGAATGTTAGCATAAAAAAATGGGTTAGTACTATTCACTAGTATCTGTATAGTATAGTTTTACGAAATAAATCTGGTATATCTTTAGATTGTAAAGAATAAGTAAAAAGCCAATCTTAGTACACAGTTCATAACACTTTTCATCGCGCCAGTTCTCGCCAATCTGTTTGAATGTTTTCATAAACTCTATATGTAAAAAATAATAAACATCCATTTAAGCAAGCTCGTGTTAAAATGTTTTATTAGTAGTGATATCATGGCCTCTTGATATCGAAAAAAGAAACGAATTTAAAAGCGTTGACAATTGCAATTATGCACAACGGATTAAGTACATTAAAAGCCGGACGTTATAGTCATGTAGCTTTAATAAATAGTGAACGTTTTTAAGATGTCCGACCATTCTTAGTGCTTTTACACACCCCTTTAACTGACTAAACACGAACTTTTTTCTGATTAATTATGATTTCTTACTTCTGTCTCAAATAGAAGCAAGCATTGCAATCGACGTTAAACCATAAAATGTGTTCACATATACAGCAACACATTTAATAAAAGTGTATCTTCTTGTCGGTGGTGATTTGTGTGGCGTAATATTGGATTATCGTTAACTTGTTATCAGTTAATATATATTCAGAACACCGCATTTGAAAACAAATCTAGTATCTAGGTCCAATCCATATCTGGAAATCATGTAAACATATCGCAGTTTGTTGACAACTTGCATAACATAATCTCCACATTTGAACAAGTATATAACACTTTCACTTCTTTCAATATGCAATGTGATCGAGGGTCAAAATAGTGTTGCATTGATTAAATCCCGCTCACTTGTGACAACCTCAAATAATACGAACTTTTGACATTGGATCATATTAATTCCAATTGTATTTTTATTATACATAACCATGTAGCCATCTTGAAAAGTATGGTTCCATCGCAATATAATGATATACGGTATTTTAATGCACCCACAACTACATTATATATAACATTGTACTTAAAGTACACAAAGCATTAACACTTCATTTTATTAAATTAAGTACAATAGTGTTTGTGTTTTATCAACGACGTGCACGAAACACATAAGATACAAACATAAAATAATGTCACATTAAACATATATTTCAAAGATAAAACATATATTACCAAGACCGAAATACTGTATAGATCTAGTTTAAATATCAAGTTCTAATTTTAAATAAATCTCAGTACAATGTATTTACACAAAATTTGATTTAAAAATCATACAAAGAGCAAATATCTATAAATATATCTGCATTAGCCAAGTATCGTGAACCTGTATACAAAACTTAACAGCGGAATTGGTTTGTTGCCGCACATACACCACAGGATGTAGAAGTAGAAGTAGAAGTAGTAGTAGTAGTAGTAGTAGTAGTAGTA